>JAHUYU010001173.1:0-14546 GCA_030439765.1 Tripidium arundinaceum | reverse complement strand
TAAAAGTAGAGAGAGATCGTATCTACAAAAGGAGTATAGTTTAGATTTAGAAATGTTTTATCTACACACTTGCACTTCTTGATCTAAGGGTATGACATCTTTCTCCTTGGATCCGATCTTTGACTTAACAAAATATGCAGGGTAAGTATGCCTTCATATCATTCCCTACCCAAAGATCCATATAAGCCTTTTAGAAATAGGGAAGAAAGAAGGCAACACTATGATATGCCTTGGTGAGGAACAAAACACAACTTTGAGCGATCCGAGAGAATCATTTGAGGAGCTAAGCTATGTTTATATTTTCAAAATCAAATGAAAACCTAAGTTTCAAAACTGACTGATGCAAGGGGATTTGAATCCATGCTGTTCCATTATTCAATCACCCAAGATAATATGGTAGACACTTCAAAGTTCACAGGTTGAAGGTGAAGCTTGGAATAACTTGTATGCAGATGTCATATCAAGGAGATGACCCATCTTAGTCCTTAACTTTACTCGAGGACGAGCAAAGGGCTAAGTGTGGGGGAGTTTGTTGGAGGTTCTTAACTAACACTTTATACCACCAACATTTGCATAAAATCCACTCAAATGAACACCAAACTTAGAACTAGGGATTTTAACTAACGAATTCCATAAAGTTTTACAGGAGGGCATCCATAGAAATACACAAGAAAGGCTAAGAATGCGCAAAGGAACAAAGCATAAATACCATCCTACGCAAGCCAAAGAGGAGAAGGCCCACTACTATGTAAAACTTTATGGAATTCGTTAGTTAAAATCCCTAGTTCTAAGTTTGGTGTTCATTTGAGTGGATTTTATGCAAATGTTGGTGGTATAAAGTGTTAGTTAAGAACCTCCAACAAACTCCCCCACACTTAGCCCTTTGCTCGTCCTCGAGTAAAGTTAAGGACTAAGATGGGTCATCTCCTTGATATGACATCTGCATACAAGTTATTCCAAGCTTCACCTTCAACCTGTGAACTTTGAAGTGTCTACCATATTATCTTGGGTGATTGAATAATGGAACAGCATGGATTCAAATCCCCTTGCATCAGTCAGTTTTGAAACTTAGGTTTTCATTTGATTTTGAAAATATAAACATAGCTTAGCTCCTCAAATGATTCTCTCGGATCGCTCAAAGTTGTGTTTTGTTCCTCACCAAGGCATATCATAGTGTTGCCTTCTTTCTTCCCTATTTCTAAAAGGCTTATATGGATCTTTGGGTAGGGAATGATATGAAGGCATACTTACCCTGCATATTTTGTTAAGTCAAAGATCGGATCCAAGGAGAAAGATGTCATACCCTTAGATCAAGAAGTGCAAGTGTGTAGATAAAACATTTCTAAATCTAAACTATACTCCTTTTGTAGATACGATCTCTCTCTAGCTTTTTATTTTGAGACATGGCTATCATTCATTCAATTTTTTCATGAGCCTTCATGTGCTCATCCTTTTATTTATTTTTTCTTTTTTTCAATATCTTGGGACCTTCATGTGTCCCTATATTTTTTTTCTACTTTTGCATAGCCCATGTCTCTTAAACCACATATTGAGAGAGATCACTATCTTTTTAAAACATGGAGTATTTTCCTAACACACATTTTTTTGTCTACTCCCAGTGTAGGAGTAGAGTATTGGGTGGATGGGTGCATGTTTTAGCATATTCCCAGTGTAGGAATAGCTTATGTATGTGGGTGTACATGAATAGCTTATGTATGTGGGTGCAGAAATAAGTAGCATAAATTGTTGGAGGTTTTGAGTTCTAAACACTAGATATGGCTTTGGTAGAATTTGCATATCATTGAGGAGCATGCTATTTGAATTTTGCTTTTGTAAAATAAATCCCAAGTTCTTCACATGAGAAAGCAAGGTTTATTTTCATCCTACTATATCACATATTCCAATTACTTAGATAACATGGGGTACCTATGATAAGTTGTCCACAAGTTATAGGAATATTAGCGAGGAATAAAGAGTATGCAAATTTAATCAAGGGATAGCATGGAGATTGAGCATCATTTGTTTTGTATTTTAAATTTATTCAGTTTTAATCTTTAAAATTTGGGAGAGTTGAGGGTAGAGTTGCACAAACCAACGTTGTAGAGGAAGGAGTTAAGGGGAATCAGAGGTGGTTTGGCTAAACCAAAGGTTCAGCCAATCCTCTGTGAAGCTATCTATCCTGTCCTTCTGCATGATGTACCGTTCGCTGTTATGCAACATGTTGGCGGGAGATCTCGAATGTGTGTTCATTGTACTTGAGAAATCTCCCCCACACTTATTGTTATACCTGTTTTATTCAAACAAAAAGACAAAAACAAACAAGAGCCCTACCAGCAAAAACGCTGGGGAGCCTAAAATTTTTTATTATATATTATTTTATTTTAATTTCTTATTATTATATTATATTTTTATTTATTTATTTGTTCACCCAACTTTTTTTCTCTATTTTTTTAGCAAAACTCAAACAAGGCTTATGGTAAAGATGCAATGTAGTTCTAGCCTTTATTTATCTCCATCTTAGATTACTTTCATTGTTTATTAAATAATACTTAAAGTTCATTAACCAAGATTCAACTCCATGTTAAATTTTGATTAAAGAAGGCTATTTTAACCTAAGCACCATGCTTAATTAAAAAAGCCTATGGATGTACTACCGGTGAGTACATCCAAACCAGAGCATACATCATAAGCAAAGGAAGCATGATTTTATATTTTCATGGAGACAAATATGAGTAGAGGAGTTGGTGAACTTTTAATTACCTTTGCATAACTGAGTATACTTACCAGCAGCACATGTGGATGAAGCTTTTAAAGTTGCTGCAGTGGTGGCTTGATCATATGTGGTTCAGCTCAGGTGAGCAACAAGGCTAGGCTGCATACACGGTTTAGTGTGTATGGACCATGGGCCTTGGTGGTATGCAGCAAAGGTATAGAAGAGGAGAATCTTTCTTGCTTGGATGTGCAGTTGCTCCTTCTCTCTCTTCTTTTTATATTTATATTTTCTTTTTTTCTTCTTTTTTTCAGCTTTCTCTCTTTTTTTAGCAAGGTTGAGCTGACATCATTTTTTTATGACCTTTGGTGTGTATGGAATCGTGTAATGAGATTCTCTTCCCCACACTTGGACTTTTGTGTGAAAGTCTAGTGTGCAGTGTCGGGGTCTCCTCTTGAGTGTGTTCTATCACCAAAGGGCATTACAATGTTTAGTTAATGCAGCTCTCATGTTCTCCTGCATCGTATGTCCCTTGTTCTTCTTAATCTCAACCTGGAATGGTTAGTGACCAAGAATACTCGAAGGTGCATACTATCTTGACAACATGTTCTTGCTTTTATTGCAAGGGAAAGCTCCCTTTTTTTATATATATTCATTATATTATTATTTTTTTATGATAATCTGGGGTATCTCCTGGCAGTGCTTAGTTTATGGTCATAAGCTTGACCATGGGAATTTCGTTTTGCAGCTATCAATGGTGGTGAAGTTCCCAGCTTCACCACCAAACATTGAGCGCTATCGTTCAAGCTGCAAGGTTAGTGCCACAATGCAACTACGAGATTTGCAATATTTATGGTAAAAAAAGCATCCACAACCATTCTCCTAAAAAGTTTTGAAACGAGGATCAGGAGATGGTTGGAATCCTCGTAGGAGCACATGACACCAAGCAGGATGTCCATGGCACACACGTTTTCTTTCTCGAAAGATACATCATGTATGATCAACGCTGAATCTTGACCATCATCGAGAACAACGTTTGGATGGCTAGAGGGACATGGCTTGGGTTCGAGCGAGGGTGAGATGGTTGTTCAGTTTCATAAGCAAGCTTAGGTGAAACGAATGGAGATATGAACTTCACCTCCTCGAACGGGTCATGGCTGGGATTATGCTTCACCATTGGGATTTCTGGGTGAGTGGCGGAAGCAGTTTTCCCAAACTCTTCGTTAAGACTCCCATGGGAAGGTTTTTCCTGAAAAAGTTTTTCAAAAGGGTAGCCTATAAGAAGATTGAAATCAAGGATGGCATAGATGTGGAAATCCATGAACCTCGATTTTGTTTATTGTAATTGGCACGGCCCTGGCAATCCCACAACACTCAAAGATGAGTCCTGAGAGACTTTTGAAGAGCTTGTTGGTCGAGACTAGCGGCATTTTTCCCAAAAGGGTTTCCGTAAGGAATTCTGACATGATATTAGTCTCGACCATTGAGTTGTGCAGGGCTTCTATGATAGTTCCCCTTAATGAACAAGGCATGGTCGTGGAAGGTGAAAGAATCTGAATTGCTTCAGAAGAACGTTTCACTTCCATCAACCATTCCTTTGATGGTTCAGCTCTGGGGGAAACCTCCTTGTGTGGATTGTGCCAAAAGTGTTTCAAGGTATTGCCATAATCCTTGAATTCGATAGGGAACTCCGAAGGATGAATTACTCTTTCCATCGGTGTTCGTGGTTCGGGTGAGGGCTCATAAGTCGAATCTAAGGATGCTACGTGTTTGGATTCAACTGCAGGGGACTCCTCAACACTCGACATGACTTTTGCCTGGAGGGTTCTAGTTTTCATGACGGAATAAATGTGTCTTTCTAGAAAATTTTCAAGGAATTTCACTTGTTCCGTCATGGGTTTGTGTGTAAACCGGCCTCCGGTAGTCACGTCTAGGCATAGGTCAGCATCTATGTCAAGACCCAAACAAAAGAGACGCAACAAAAGACATGTCTGGGCTAGAGTGTATTAACACTAAAAACCTGGCCCAGGCTGCACCTATGGACTCCTTCTCGTACTACGTGAAATCGAGGATCGCCCTTGGTAGAGAGACGATACGGGACATAGGGAAGAATGCAAGATGAAACTTGTCTTTAAGTTCTTCCCAATCTCCATTTGTACTTTGTACAGCAAGTGTGTACCATTGTTTTGCCTTCCTCGTAAGAGAGAAGGGAAACAATTTTCACCTTAGTGTTTCCTATGTCATGCCTGAGATGCTTAGGCACGAACACATCTCCTCGACCTCGTGCAGGTGATGGCAGGGATCTTCATTGTCATGCCCTGAGAAGGGTTGTGCCCGAACCATAGCTTTTAAACTAGGGTGGAGTTCATAGCCAGATGAAAGGGTTGGTTTTGTTGGTGGCTTAGAGAACTCACCCTTTGAAGCCGACCGGGACTGGATAGGAGTGGATTTCATGGTGAAAAAGATAAAAGAAATATCTATTTTGTTTTTATCAAAAGAAAGGATACAGATACGAGGACGAACTAGGTTCGAAGAAAATACAGCAACCGTTCCACGGCAACGGCGCCAGGAATGCTTGTTGGTATTTCTTAACGCATACAGAAATAATCCGCAAGTGCACGGAATTACCGTTGTAGCATTTCACCCGGAAGTATTTAGGGTATCGTATTTTCCACAGGGAATGGAGGTACTCTTCTAGCTAATTCATCCAAGAACAACACAAGGGTAGAGTTGGTAGAGGTTGAGATGGATTCCTATGGTTTTAGGGTCTTTGGATAGATAAACTCTACTTCTACTTGCTTACTTCGGGCACCGGATCACACCTGGTCTGCCAGGCGAGGCCGGCCTGTAGCTTTACGCCGAACCCGAATGTGGGGGATTACAAAGGACGGACAGGGCTGTCACCACCTGTCGCCTACCCCTCAACCATGGGGCACGAGGCAAACAAAGGTAGCCTCTAGCCTAGACACCACGTCTATGCTATCGACTACTACTCTAGCGTCGTACAGGGTGATCCGTCTTTATTAGGAGATACCCCAGATTATCATAAAAAAATAATAATATAATGAATATATATAAAAAAAGGGAGCTTTCCCTTGCAATAAAAGCAAGAACATGTTGTCAAGATAGTATGCACCTTCGAGTATTCTTGGTCACTAACCATTCCAGGTTGAGATTAAGAAGAACAAGGGACATACGATGCAGGAGAACATGAGAGCTGCATTAACTAAACATTGTAATGCCCTTTGGTGATAGAACACACTCAAGAGGAGACCCCGACACTGCACACTAGACTTTCACACAAAAGTCCAAGTGTGGGGAAGAGAATCTCATTACACGATTCCATACACACCAAAGGTCATAAAAAAATGATGTCAGCTCAACCTTGCTAAAAAAAGAGAGAAAGCTGAAAAAAAGAAGAAAAAAAGAAAATATAAATATAAAAAGAAGAGAGAGAAGGAGCAACTGCACATCCAAGCAAGAAAGATTCTCCTCTTCTATACCTTTGCTGCATACCACCAAGGCCCATGGTCCATACACACTAAACCGTGTATGCAGCCTAGCCTTGTTGCTCACCTGAGCTGAACCACATATGATCAAGCCACCACTGCAGCAACTTTAAAAGCTTCATCCACATGTGCTGCTGGTAAGTATACTCAGTTATGCAAAGGTAATTAAAAGTTCACCAACTCCTCTACTCATATTTGTCTCCATGAAAATATAAAATCATGCTTCCTTTGCTTATGATGTATGCTCTGGTTTGGATGTACTCACCGGTAGTACATCCATAGGCTTTTTTAATTAAGCATGGTGCTTAGGTTAAAATAGCCTTCTTTAATCAAAATTTAACATGGAGTTGAATCTTGGTTAATGAACTTTAAGTATTATTTAATAAACAATGAAAGTAATCTAAGATGGAGATAAATAAAGGCTAGAACTACATTGCATCTTTACCATAAGCCTTGTTTGAGTTTTGCTAAAAAAATAGAGAAAAAAAGTTGGGTGAACAAATAAATAAATAAAAATATAATATAATAATAAGAAATTAAAATAAAATAATATATAATAAAAAATTTTAGGCTCCCCAGCGTTTTTGCTGGTAGGGCTCTTGTTTGTTTTTGTCTTTTTGTTTGAATAAAACAGGTATAACAATAAGTGTGGGGGAGATTTCTCAAGTACAATGAACACACATTCGAGATCTCCCGCCAACATGTTGCATAACAGCGAACGGTACATCATGCAGAAGGACAGGATAGATAGCTTCACAGAGGATTGGCTGAACCTTTGGTTTAGCCAAACCACCTCTGATTCCCCTTAACTCCTTCCTCTACAACGTTGGTTTGTGCAACTCTACCCTCAACTCTCCCAAATTTTAAAGATTAAAACTGAATAAATTTAAAATACAAAACAAATGATGCTCAATCTCCATGCTATCCCTTGATTAAATTTGCATACTCTTTATTCCTCGCTAATATTCCTATAACTTGTGGACAACTTATCATAGGTACCCCATGTTATCTAAGTAATTGGAATATGTGATATAGTAGGATGAAAATAAACCTTGCTTTCTCATGTGAAGAACTTGGGATTTATTTTACAAAAGCAAAATTCAAATAGCATGCTCCTCAATGATATGCAAATTCTACCAAAGCCATATCTAGTGTTTAGAACTCAAAACCTCCAACAATTTATGCTACTTATTTCTGCACCCACATACATAAGCTATTCATGTACACCCACATACATAAGCTATTCCTACACTGGGAATATGCTAAAACATGCACCCATCCACCCAATACTCTACTCCTACACTGGGAGTAGACAAAAAAATGTGTGTTAGGAAAATACTCCATGTTTTAAAAAGATAGTGATCTCTCTCAATATGTGGTTTAAGAGACATGGGCTATGCAAAAGTAGAAAAAAAATATAGGGACACATGAAGGTCCCAAGATATTGAAAAAAAGAAAAAATAAATAAAAGGATGAGCACATGAAGGCTCATGAAAAAATTGAATGAATGATAGCCATGTCTCAAAATAAAAAGCTAGAGAGAGATCGTATCTACAAAAGGAGTATAGTTTAGATTTAGAAATGTTTTATCTACACACTTGCACTTCTTGATCTAAGGGTATGACATCTTTCTCCTTGGATCCGATCTTTGACTTAACAAAATATGCAGGGTAAGTATGCCTTCATATCATTCCCTACCCAAAGATCCATATAAGCCTTTTAGAAATAGGGAAGAAAGAAGGCAACACTATGATATGCCTTGGTGAGGAACAAAACACAACTTTGAGCGATCCGAGAGAATCATTTGAGGAGCTAAGCTATGTTTATATTTTCAAAATCAAATGAAAACCTAAGTTTCAAAACTGACTGATGCAAGGGGATTTGAATCCATGCTGTTCCATTATTCAATCACCCAAGATAATATGGTAGACACTTCAAAGTTCACAGGTTGAAGGTGAAGCTTGGAATAACTTGTATGCAGATGTCATATCAAGGAGATGACCCATCTTAGTCCTTAACTTTACTCGAGGACGAGCAAAGGGCTAAGTGTGGGGGAGTTTGTTGGAGGTTCTTAACTAACACTTTATACCACCAACATTTGCATAAAATCCACTCAAATGAACACCAAACTTAGAACTAGGGATTTTAACTAACGAATTCCATAAAGTTTTACATAGTAGTGGGCCTTCTCCTCTTTGGCTTGCGTAGGATGGTATTTATGCTTTGTTCCTTTGCGCATTCTTAGCCTTTCTTGTGTATTTCTATGGATGCCCTCCTGTAAAACTTTATGGAATTCGTTAGTTAAAATCCCTAGTTCTAAGTTTGGTGTTCATTTGAGTGGATTTTATGCAAATGTTGGTGGTATAAAGTGTTAGTTAAGAACCTCCAACAAACTCCCCCACACTTAGCCCTTTGCTCGTCCTCGAGTAAAGTTAAGGACTAAGATGGGTCATCTCCTTGATATGACATCTGCATACAAGTTATTCCAAGCTTCACCTTCAACCTGTGAACTTTGAAGTGTCTACCATATTATCTTGGGTGATTGAATAATGGAACAGCATGGATTCAAATCCCCTTGCATCAGTCAGTTTTGAAACTTAGGTTTTCATTTGATTTTGAAAATATAAACATAGCTTAGCTCCTCAAATGATTCTCTCGGATCGCTCAAAGTTGTGTTTTGTTCCTCACCAAGGCATATCATAGTGTTGCCTTCTTTCTTCCCTATTTCTAAAAGGCTTATATGGATCTTTGGGTAGGGAATGATATGAAGGCATACTTACCCTGCATATTTTGTTAAGTCAAAGATCGGATCCAAGGAGAAAGATGTCATACCCTTAGATCAAGAAGTGCAAGTGTGTAGATAAAACATTTCTAAATCTAAACTATACTCCTTTTGTAGATACGATCTCTCTCTAGCTTTTTATTTTGAGACATGGCTATCATTCATTCAATTTTTTCATGAGCCTTCATGTGCTCATCCTTTTATTTATTTTTTCTTTTTTTCAATATCTTGGGACCTTCATGTGTCCCTATATTTTTTTTCTACTTTTGCATAGCCCATGTCTCTTAAACCACATATTGAGAGAGATCACTATCTTTTTAAAACATGGAGTATTTTCCTAACACACATTTTTTTGTCTACTCCCAGTGTAGGAGTAGAGTATTGGGTGGATGGGTGCATGTTTTAGCATATTCCCAGTGTAGGAATAGCTTATGTATGTGGGTGTACATGAATAGCTTATGTATGTGGGTGCAGAAATAAGTAGCATAAATTGTTGGAGGTTTTGAGTTCTAAACACTAGATATGGCTTTGGTAGAATTTGCATATCATTGAGGAGCATGCTATTTGAATTTTGCTTTTGTAAAATAAATCCCAAGTTCTTCACATGAGAAAGCAAGGTTTATTTTCATCCTACTATATCACATATTCCAATTACTTAGATAACATGGGGTACCTATGATAAGTTGTCCACAAGTTATAGGAATATTAGCGAGGAATAAAGAGTATGCAAATTTAATCAAGGGATAGCATGGAGATTGAGCATCATTTGTTTTGTATTTTAAATTTATTCAGTTTTAATCTTTAAAATTTGGGAGAGTTGAGGGTAGAGTTGCACAAACCAACGTTGTAGAGGAAGGAGTTAAGGGGAATCAGAGGTGGTTTGGCTAAACCAAAGGTTCAGCCAATCCTCTGTGAAGCTATCTATCCTGTCCTTCTGCATGATGTACCGTTCGCTGTTATGCAACATGTTGGCGGGAGATCTCGAATGTGTGTTCATTGTACTTGAGAAATCTCCCCCACACTTATTGTTATACCTGTTTTATTCAAACAAAAAGACAAAAACAAACAAGAGCCCTACCAGCAAAAACGCTGGGGAGCCTAAAATTTTTTATTATATATTATTTTATTTTAATTTCTTATTATTATATTATATTTTTATTTATTTATTTGTTCACCCAACTTTTTTTCTCTATTTTTTTAGCAAAACTCAAACAAGGCTTATGGTAAAGATGCAATGTAGTTCTAGCCTTTATTTATCTCCATCTTAGATTACTTTCATTGTTTATTAAATAATACTTAAAGTTCATTAACCAAGATTCAACTCCATGTTAAATTTTGATTAAAGAAGGCTATTTTAACCTAAGCACCATGCTTAATTAAAAAAGCCTATGGATGTACTACCGGTGAGTACATCCAAACCAGAGCATACATCATAAGCAAAGGAAGCATGATTTTATATTTTCATGGAGACAAATATGAGTAGAGGAGTTGGTGAACTTTTAATTACCTTTGCATAACTGAGTATACTTACCAGCAGCACATGTGGATGAAGCTTTTAAAGTTGCTGCAGTGGTGGCTTGATCATATGTGGTTCAGCTCAGGTGAGCAACAAGGCTAGGCTGCATACACGGTTTAGTGTGTATGGACCATGGGCCTTGGTGGTATGCAGCAAAGGTATAGAAGAGGAGAATCTTTCTTGCTTGGATGTGCAGTTGCTCCTTCTCTCTCTTCTTTTTATATTTATATTTTCTTTTTTTCTTCTTTTTTTCAGCTTTCTCTCTTTTTTTAGCAAGGTTGAGCTGACATCATTTTTTTATGACCTTTGGTGTGTATGGAATCGTGTAATGAGATTCTCTTCCCCACACTTGGACTTTTGTGTGAAAGTCTAGTGTGCAGTGTCGGGGTCTCCTCTTGAGTGTGTTCTATCACCAAAGGGCATTACAATGTTTAGTTAATGCAGCTCTCATGTTCTCCTGCATCGTATGTCCCTTGTTCTTCTTAATCTCAACCTGGAATGGTTAGTGACCAAGAATACTCGAAGGTGCATACTATCTTGACAACATGTTCTTGCTTTTATTGCAAGGGAAAGCTGAAAAAAAGAAGAAAAAAAGAAAATATAAATATAAAAAGAAGAGAGAGAAGGAGCAACTGCACATCCAAGCAAGAAAGATTCTCCTCTTCTATACCTTTGCTGCATACCACCAAGGCCCATGGTCCATACACACTAAACCGTGTATGCAGCCTAGCCTTGTTGCTCACCTGAGCTGAACCACATATGATCAAGCCACCACTGCAGCAACTTTAAAAGCTTCATCCACATGTGCTGCTGGTAAGTATACTCAGTTATGCAAAGGTAATTAAAAGTTCACCAACTCCTCTACTCATATTTGTCTCCATGAAAATATAAAATCATGCTTCCTTTGCTTATGATGTATGCTCTGGTTTGGATGTACTCACCGGTAGTACATCCATAGGCTTTTTTAATTAAGCATGGTGCTTAGGTTAAAATAGCCTTCTTTAATCAAAATTTAACATGGAGTTGAATCTTGGTTAATGAACTTTAAGTATTATTTAATAAACAATGAAAGTAATCTAAGATGGAGATAAATAAAGGCTAGAACTACATTGCATCTTTACCATAAGCCTTGTTTGAGTTTTGCTAAAAAAATAGAGAAAAAAAGTTGGGTGAACAAATAAATAAATAAAAATATAATATAATAATAAGAAATTAAAATAAAATAATATATAATAAAAAATTTTAGGCTCCCCAGCGTTTTTGCTGGTAGGGCTCTTGTTTGTTTTTGTCTTTTTGTTTGAATAAAACAGGTATAACAATAAGTGTGGGGGAGATTTCTCAAGTACAATGAACACACATTCGAGATCTCCCGCCAACATGTTGCATAACAGCGAACGGTACATCATGCAGAAGGACAGGATAGATAGCTTCACAGAGGATTGGCTGAACCTTTGGTTTAGCCAAACCACCTCTGATTCCCCTTAACTCCTTCCTCTACAACGTTGGTTTGTGCAACTCTACCCTCAACTCTCCCAAATTTTAAAGATTAAAACTGAATAAATTTAAAATACAAAACAAATGATGCTCAATCTCCATGCTATCCCTTGATTAAATTTGCATACTCTTTATTCCTCGCTAATATTCCTATAACTTGTGGACAACTTATCATAGGTACCCCATGTTATCTAAGTAATTGGAATATGTGATATAGTAGGATGAAAATAAACCTTGCTTTCTCATGTGAAGAACTTGGGATTTATTTTACAAAAGCAAAATTCAAATAGCATGCTCCTCAATGATATGCAAATTCTACCAAAGCCATATCTAGTGTTTAGAACTCAAAACCTCCAACAAACTCCCCCACACTTAGCCCTTTGCTCGTCCTCGAGTAAAGTTAAGGACTAAGATGGGTCATCTCCTTGATATGACATCTGCATACAAGTTATTCCAAGCTTCACCTTCAACCTGTGAACTTTGAAGTGTCTACCATATTATCTTGGGTGATTGAATAATGGAACAGCATGGATTCAAATCCCCTTGCATCAGTCAGTTTTGAAACTTAGGTTTTCATTTGATTTTGAAAATATAAACATAGCTTAGCTCCTCAAATGATTCTCTCGGATCGCTCAAAGTTGTGTTTTGTTCCTCACCAAGGCATATCATAGTGTTGCCTTCTTTCTTCCCTATTTCTAAAAGGCTTATATGGATCTTTGGGTAGGGAATGATATGAAGGCATACTTACCCTGCATATTTTGTTAAGTCAAAGATCGGATCCAAGGAGAAAGATGTCATACCCTTAGATCAAGAAGTGCAAGTGTGTAGATAAAACATTTCTAAATCTAAACTATACTCCTTTTGTAGATACGATCTCTCTCTAGCTTTTTATTTTGAGACATGGCTATCATTCATTCAATTTTTTCATGAGCCTTCATGTGCTCATCCTTTTATTTATTTTTTCTTTTTTTCAATATCTTGGGACCTTCATGTGTCCCTATATTTTTTTTCTACTTTTGCATAGCCCATGTCTCTTAAACCACATATTGAGAGAGATCACTATCTTTTTAAAACATGGAGTATTTTCCTAACACACATTTTTTTGTCTACTCCCAGTGTAGGAGTAGAGTATTGGGTGGATGGGTGCATGTTTTAGCATATTCCCAGTGTAGGAATAGCTTATGTATGTGGGTGTACATGAATAGCTTATGTATGTGGGTGCAGAAATAAGTAGCATAAATTGTTGGAGGTTTTGAGTTCTAAACACTAGATATGGCTTTGGTAGAATTTGCATATCATTGAGGAGCATGCTATTTGAATTTTGCTTTTGTAAAATAAATCCCAAGTTCTTCACATGAGAAAGCAAGGTTTATTTTCATCCTACTATATCACATATTCCAATTACTTAGATAACATGGGGTACCTATGATAAGTTGTCCACAAGTTATAGGAATATTAGCGAGGAATAAAGAGTATGCAAATTTAATCAAGGGATAGCATGGAGATTGAGCATCATTTGTTTTGTATTTTAAATTTATTCAGTTTTAATCTTTAAAATTTGGGAGAGTTGAGGGTAGAGTTGCACAAACCAACGTTGTAGAGGAAGGAGTTAAGGGGAATCAGAGGTGGTTTGGCTAAACCAAAGGTTCAGCCAATCCTCTGTGAAGCTATCTATCCTGTCCTTCTGCATGATGTACCGTTCGCTGTTATGCAACATGTTGGCGGGAGATCTCGAATGTGTGTTCATTGTACTTGAGAAATCTCCCCCACACTTATTGTTATACCTGTTTTATTCAAACAAAAAGACAAAAACAAACAAGAGCCCTACCAGCAAAAACGCTGGGGAGCCTAAAATTTTTTATTATATATTATTTTATTTTAATTTCTTATTATTATATTATATTTTTATTTATTTATTTGTTCACCCAACTTTTTTTCTCTATTTTTTTAGCAAAACTCAAACAAGGCTTATGGTAAAGATGCAATGTAGTTCTAGCCTTTATTTATCTCCATCTTAGATTACTTTCATTGTTTATTAAATAATACTTAAAGTTCATTAACCAAGATTCAACTCCATGTTAAATTTTGATTAAAGAAGGCTATTTTAACCTAAGCACCATGCTTAATTAAAAAAGCCTATGGATGTACTACCGGTGAGTACATCCAAACCAGAGCATACATCATAAGCAAAGGAAGCATGATTTTATATTTTCATGGAGACAAATATGAGTAGAGGAGTTGGTGAACTTTTAATTACCTTTGCATAACTGAGTATACTTACCAGCAGCACATGTGGATGAAGCTTTTAAAGTTGCTGCAGTGGTGGCTTGATCATATGTGGTTCAGCTCAGGTGAGCAACAAGGCTAGGCTGCATACACGGTTTAGTGTGTATGGACCATGGGCCTTGGTGGTATGCAGCAAAGGTATAGAAGAGGAGAATCTTTCTTGCTTGGATGTGCAGTTGCTCCTTCTCTCTCTTCTTTTTATATTTATATTTTCTTTTTTTCTTCTTTTTTTCAGCTTTCCCTTGCAAC
>JAHUYU010001864.1:0-19752 GCA_030439765.1 Tripidium arundinaceum | reverse complement strand
CGTCTGCCCTGCACTGCCGCCTAGAGACCGAGCGGGGATCGAGGTGGGGCCTGGAGGAGGGCAGCGTCGGCCGAGACCCGCGTCTTGGCCCCGATGTTCCTCGCGTCCAGACCTGCTTGACAGAGAGGGAGGGAGGGAGGCAGGGCACGCGACGGCCGCCAGACACCGGAGACGGTCACGCGGATCGTCGACGCGCGATGGTGGGCCAGCCGCTCGGCGACCGTGACCGCGAGCGCGACGGGGATGGAGCACTGGCACTGATGCACGACCAAACGGGAGCACGAGCGTGGTCGGGGCCTCGAGGGCGGACGTGGCTAGAGGCCCCGCGATGGCCGACTCCCATGGCGGCGGCGGCTCCCTGGTGCTGGGCGGTTAGGATTCCAACCCTAATTGTCTGGCCCATATGGCCCTCGGTGCTGCCGCCCTTGGTTCTTGACGGAAGCGACGTCATCCTGGCCGCAGGCGACCTGGTGGGGAGAGGAGACCGTGGGCGCGTGGGGAGAGGAGTCGGTGTGGTGGATCGAGGTTTTGCGGTCGCTCGAGCGAAGAAGAGACGGAAAAAAAGAGAATACAAGGGATCGAACCATGGCTGCCAGCCGCTGGCGTGGGGGTTGGGCACGGGCGTGGGAGGGATGAGGTGGAGAACAACACAATCTTGACCGTTCGATTTGAGTAAGGAGAGAGAAGGTTTACATGTAAATCTGGACAGTTCGTCTTAAAGATGTTGTTTTTCTGGGTATATTTTTCTGGGGGATGAGGGACTTCTCAGTAGGAGTCTTTTTTCTGGGTGGGTTTAGCAATGAAAAGGACAGTGAATTAGGAGGGTAGATAAACAAATATTCTAATGCATTCCAACATTTATGGCAAAGCCCTACTTCCCGGCCGATAAACTCATATACACTAAGAGCCTATTCGCTTGAACTTGTTTCAGCTTATTTCAGCTTATTCTCTCTCACAGAATACTATTGAATCAGCCAGAATCAGCCAAAATCAGCCAAAATAAGTTCCAGCGAACAAGCCCTAAGAGAACAAAAATGTGTTTACAGCTGGAAATGATACAAGAATATGCCACCTAAGAAGAAGAAAGCTAGGCAAGAACACGAAAGGTTGTACAAGTAAATATAATTAATCTTTAGTCACCGTTTTCGCTGAATTGATTACGGAGAGCTCTTGCCTTAAGTCTGAAAACACAAATAATTCTTGACCTCTTTTTTTAGAAAACCATTAATCTTGGCACCTGGAAAATTTTGATTTGGTGATCTTTCATTCAATGGTTCTGATAACAAACGTCGCTACACCTATCAGAGACAGAAAAGGAGTTCCTAAAGCGACATCTAACAAAGAACGTGGATGAGGATGCTCTATTGCTCTGCATTATTGGCAATGGCTCAATTAAATATTGTAAGGGAATTTAAATTTGGCTTGCATCATTTAAGGACGCACATTTAGGAAATCTACACCAAACATTATATTCTTAAGCTAAATTCTGTGTAACTCTGGCTCCACAGTCCACGCTGTTACGTTGAAGTCAATGTAAAGAAAGAGGCTTGATAGAAGGAACCTATGTTTCCTCTCTTATGCCAAGGTTGTTTGGTTCAACGATTTGAGCCCGTCAACCATTCACGGTGTAAACAGGTAGTGTTGTTGGGCATTTGGATGGACCGGCCTATAATAGATTGCACCGTGAATGATTGCAGCCCAGTATAACACCAGTACCCCTCCCCTTCCAGCGCTACCCACCCTCGTCCTTCCTTGGGTTTTCTCTCATGTTCACGCGCTCCAGAACGGATGCAGGCTCCGCCAGGGTCTCCTCATAGCCACAGAGACATTTGTGCATTGTTGTCACTGTCACATTGCACAGGCACGTGGGTCCTTGCGTCGTGGTGCGGCGCACGCTCGTTGAGAGGCTTTGCAGATCCAGGCGTATTCGGATTTGCCTTGTCTGTTGTAATTGCGTTTTTTTTAGGTATTGCTGAGCAGAGGAGGCTTCTTCTCCTGCGGCTGTAGAGTGCGGTTCTTGTCCTGTGGCCGTAGAGTGCACAGAGGAGGCTTCTTCTCTGCAGCCGTAGAGTGCGCTTCTTGTCCTACGGTTGTAGAGTGCGCATGGGGTGCTGCTTGGATCAGCAAAAGGGACAGGAATGGCAATGGAACTCGTCTCCACTGCTACGGCGCTACCTGTTGCAAAGCAATCGACACCTCCATTTATTTGGTTCAGCAAAAGGAACAGGAACTGCATTAGGGGAAAGACTGCATCGACGAAAGAACACACACTCCTTGATCTGATCCAGGTCGTCCTCTCCTCATGCCCCTCTTGCAAAGCTTCCCTTTTCACTAAAAATCTCATCAAAATCAAGAACAAAAATCCATGGTTAGGGTTTGAGGAAAGTGTTGGTGTCAAAGGGAGAGGAATGAGGGGGAGGGAGAGGGATGGGATGTGCCGTCCTCGCTGTTGAAGCCGGTCCAGAGCTAGAGAAGACAGGAGTGGAGGAGATGCGGCGCGGGAGAGTCGAGCAGCGCGCTCCACCGTGAGGACGAGGGTGGGTAGCGCTGGAAGGGGAGGGGTACTGGTGTTATACTGGGCTGCAATCATTCACGGTGCAATCTATTATAGGCCGGTCCATCCAAATGCCCAACAACACTACCTGTTTACACCGTGAATGGTTGACGGGCTCAAATCGTTGAACCAAACAACCTTGGCATAAGAGAGGAAACATAGGTTCCTTCTATCAAGCCTCTTTCTTTACATTGACTTCAACGTAACAGCGTGGACTGTGGAGCCAGAGTTACACAGAATTTAGCTTAAGAATATAATGTTTGGTGTAGATTTCCTAAATGTGCGTCCTTAAATGATGCAAGCCAAATTTAAATTCCCTTACAATATTTAATTGAGCCATTGCCAATAATGCAGAGCAATAGAGCATCCTCATCCACGTTCTTTGTTAGATGTCGCTTTAGGAACTCCTTTTCTGTCTCTGATAGGTGTAGCGACGTTTGTTATCAGAACCATTGAATGAAAGATCACCAAATCAAAATTTTCCAGGTGCCAAGATTAATGGTTTTCTTAAAAAAGAGGTCAAGAATTATTTGTGTTTTCAGACTTAAGGCAAGAGCTCTCCGTAATCAATTCAGCGAAAACGGTGACTAAAGATTAATTATATTTACTTGTACAACCTTTCGTGTTCTTGCCTAGCTTTCTTCTTCTTAGGTGGCATATTCTTGTATCATTTCCAGCTGTAAACACATTTTTGTTCTCTTAGGGCTTGTTCGCTGGAACTTATTTTGGCTGATTTTGGCTGATTCTGGCTGATTCAATAGTATTCTGTGAGAGAGAATAAGCTGAAATAAGCTGAAACAAGTTCAAGCGAATAGGCTCTTAGTGTATATGAGTTATCGGCCGGGAAGTAGGGCTTTGCCATAAATGTTGGAATGCATTAGAATATTTGTTTATCTACCCTCCTAATTCACTGTCCTTTTCATTGTTAAACCCACCCAGAAAAAAGACTCCTACTGAGAAGTCCCTCATCCCCCAGAAAAATATACCCAGAAAAACAACATCTTTAAGACGAACTGTCCAGATTTACATGTAAACCTTCTCTCTCCTTACTCAAATCGAACGGTCAAGATTGTGTTGTTCTCCACCTCATCCCTCCCACGCCCGTGCCCCAACCCCCACGCCAGCGGCTGGCAGCCATGGTTCGATCCCTTGTATTCTCTTTTTTTCCGTCTCTTCTTCGCTCGAGCGACCGCAAAACCTCGATCCACCACACCGACTCCTCTCCCCACGCGCCCACGGTCTCCTCTCCCCACCAGGTCGCCTGCGGCCAGGATGACGTCGCTTCCGTCAAGAACCAAGGGCGGCAGCACCGAGGGCCATATGGGCCAGACAATTAGGGTTGGAATCCTAACCGCCCAGCACCAGGGAGCCGCCGCCGCCATGGGAGTCGGCCATCGCGGGGCCTCTAGCCACGTCCGCCCTCGAGGCCCCGACCACGCTCGTGCTCCCGTTTGGTCGTGCATCAGTGCCAGTGCTCCATCCCCGTCGCGCTCGCGGTCACGGTCGCCGAGCGGCTGGCCCACCATCGCGCGTCGACGATCCGCGTGACCGTCTCGGTGTCTGGCGGCCGTCGCGTGCCCTGCCTCCCTCCCTCCCTCTCTGTCAAGCAGGTCTGGACGCGAGGAACATCGGGGCCAAGACGCGGGTCTCGGCCGACGCTGCCCTCCTCCAGGCCCCACCTCGATCCCCGCTCGGTCTCTAGGCGGCAGTGCAGGGCAGACGTGATAGTAGTAAGCCTACTGCTAGTGTATCTTACTTTGTGTAATTTACTTTTACTGCAAAGTAGTTGCCTTGGCTTCCAAGTAGATGAGGAACCTTGGCATCCAAGTAGCCTAAGGCATCTTTGCTTTATGCAAAGAATATGCTAGGGTAGTGGGTGGCCTGCTGTGGCAGAACCGCCTGATTAATATCCTCCTAGGAGTACTTGTCTTTCCATTAGACGCTAAGTACCCCAAGGAGAGCATAGACCAGCCTGTTCCGTCGAGCACACCCAGCGGGAGAACTCGAAAATCCACATTTTTCATCAGGATCGCATAATGAGTGGATAAAGCTTATAACATTATTAACCATTTCTTACATCACTTTTAATACAACATCAGCGTTATGAACAATTTAATTTAACGGCGGAAGGTAAACATGTAATCAGTGTACAGCTGGATTAAAGAATTATTCCCTAGCAAGTTAAAGTATTAACATGATGAATATTGCATACATGAAATGAAAGCAGGTTATAAGTCTTTACTTATAAAACCTTTTTGGTGAAAGTTATAAATAAACTCTATGTCCGCATCGTAAGGAAATCCTCGCTGAGCCCACCAGGAGGTTTCCCACACACAAGGGTCAGCTCTATCAGCACCTGTGACCTGCAACAGGGTAGAATAAAACCCTGAGTACTCAATTGTACTCAGCAAGACTTACCCGACAGGAGGAAATAAAAGACTCCAAGGATATGCAGGGCTATCTGGCTTGTGGGTTTATTGCATCTGCAGGAAGCATTACTAAAGGTGCATCCTTATATTCATTTTATTAGCAGTCATGATTAATTCATTTATCTAACCATCCTAGGTAAGCACCTATGCTATTTTCAAGCATGTGGTAAGCAATCAGAACCATTTTATTCTCTTCCAAGTTCCAGTTCTTACTACGGTGCCGGACCATAGTCAAGCCGTACCGCAACGACGGCGATTCGCGAATCAATGTGCCCAGCTGGGTACCCCGAAAAACACACACTCCGCCTGTACCGAGGTACAAACGGGACCAACCCATTATCCTCCTGTCAAGAGAACCGAGTCCCCGTCCATACTGGGACTCCAAGCCCCCGCCCCCTCGCGGTGCTTGGACCTCCTACTACCCATATATAATCCACCTTCAGTTGGTCCGGATGGAGCCGGAACCCATGACAAGAGAGTAACAAGCCTTCCGAGCTCCCATAAGCAAGTATGTGCCTGGGATAAAAGTCTGTGACTTGACTACACCTCCAACAGCGGTCGGTCCTCAATCGACACAGGCGGGACAACGCAACCAGAGCCTCGCTCTGTTGCCCAACCAGGTCCAAGTCCACCCAAGAATCCGCAGTCCCGCCCGGTCTCCAATTATTACCCATATACAATTCAGGTGATAGTAATAACAGTAATAACATGAAATATAATCCTATCTCTCGCGAGTGACAGGCAATCACTCGACTTCTACCGAAGTCCTATAGCATGGCAACTACGCGATCCTGTCATACTAGTAAGACTCATAGGATAAGGGTATATATATGCAAGTGGGTTTCATTCAACTCCTCAAAACTTAATGCATAACATTATATACAAGGTGCAGAAGGTAGGGGTTATGAACCGGGGCTTGCCTGGGTAACTTATAACCAAAAGTTAGGATTCCATTGCGCGACATGATCACCATTGCACCAGCCTTTGGTCCAACACCAAGTCCTCCGCTTGGTCCATCGATCCATCATCGTCCCTAATTGATATGCAATGCAACATATGAATGCATAGCGCGGCAACACATTGCATATTCGCTTCCTACTTTGGTTATTCATATTAAGTACACTAGTTTAGTCCCCTCGTGCTTTAAGTTAATCACTATCGATCATCCATACAAGAATGAGTGAAAGCAAACACTTTAAACACAAGCAGTTTTGGACAGCAACACATCAGTCACATGTTTTAATCATAACTAAAGATCTAGACATCCAATGGAGGTGATCCTAGACTTTCTGGAAAGTTAATGAAATTATCTACAACTTTTCTATTATCATATTTAGGTGATTCAACAGTTATATAGCCTTAAACACACAAAGAAACAATTCTGTCCAGAATATGGACAGAATTTGACATGCAACTTCAGACAGCGATAACTTGAGTTCTAACCATCCAACAAACATGATTCTTAACTTCATGGAAACCTTATTTAGTTACCTACAACTTTATTATTATCATCTTAAGATGATTCTACAGCTAACAAGGTCAATTAATTAAATGAATGCATCTCTGTCCAAAACATAGACAGAATCAAACATGCCACTTTAAACAGCTATAACTAGAGTTCCACATGTCCAATAAATGTGGTTCTGGACTTTTTAGAAAGCTTAACAAATTGTGAACCACTTTGTTATTATCACCTAGAGTTAGTTCAGTGGTTATCATGGTTGAAAAACGGCAAACAAGTACAGCTGCACAAACAAGGACAGAAACTGACAGGAAACTTCAGAAATTCATAACTGGAGTTCTAGCCAACCAAAAATATTGTTCTTTAGCAATTTGGAAAGCTTAAGAAAAACACTACAACTTCCTAGTTACCAACAGAAGCTAGTTTTGAAGTTAACATGGTCGAAATACGCAATACTTCAGAACGGTACAGCACACAGTCAAAACCTGACAGGGGATTTCTAAAAGTCATAACTCCCAAACCTGAGGGGCCAAAATTATGATATTTTAGGACAACAAAGATATCAAAGTTCTCCACAACTTTTGTATTATCAACATTTACATGAAAGACTATTTAATTCACGAAAATATCCTCCAAACAGGAACTGCACGGACCAGAATTTCAGCAAGGGAGAAGAAGGTGGGCGTGGGGAAGAAGTAGCTCGTCGCCGGTGTCGTCCTTCGGCAGGGGCTGGGCGTCCTCCTCCTTCTCCTCTTCTTCTTCCTTCTCCTCCTCTCCTTTCCCCTTCTCCTTTCTTTCTCTGGTGGCTGATCATGAATGAGAGATGGGAGGGAGAGAAAAAAGAGAGAGGGCTGCTAGGTAGGTGAGACGAGCGGCTGTGAACGCGCGCAAAGAGGACAAAGCTTGGTAGGTGAGACGAGCGGCTGTGAACGCGCGCAAAGAGGACAAAGCTGGGTAGGTGAGACGAGCGGCTGTGAACGCGCGCAAAGAGCAGCGGCACTTTTGTTTTCATTTTCATTCATTCATTCATATATATATATATATATTAAGTTCTAAACCCGATTAACTTCCACCAACAATTATTTCATGCGATAACTCATATTTCATACCAAACCATTATTTTATCAACCCAATTCGGAACTAGGTTTTTCCATTTCTGTTCCTTTTCATACTAATTTTTAAACTAACAAACATCACATCAACACTCGAAACAAACATACTAACACACTCACGACGTTCTTATCTTGCTGATGGCATAGTTCTCTACCCACCTTATATATCATTTTAGCTCTCAAAAATTCATTTTCCAAGCCAACTTTATATATTTCCAAGCACGGCTAAAGCACTAAGGTTTATTACTCGACATATTTAAATGCAACAAAAACTCATTCTTCACTTCACCACATGGATTATTATCAAAATATGATGCTCATGACATGATTAGCGACCGTAGCTAGAGATTAACACCTGGGGTGTTACAGCCCTCCCCCCTTAAAAGAATCTCGTCCCGAGATTCAGAACGAAAGCTTCCAAGGGAAGAGTACGGTAACTCCTCAAAGATTTGGAACTACACCGAAGATTTACACAACTTCTCGTGCTACGGTGATTCCCAAATCGCACAGAATCCAGGGATAAAATAAAGACTGGCCCCAAGGGCTAGGAATACATATAAAGCTTAGATCCACCTTAATCTAGAAGTTTCGACAGTCGCGAGCAATGAAGGAATGCCAAGAAAATGAGCACCCAGAACATAACATAGGTCCAACAGAGCCAGAAACAAAAGGGGTCGAACAAGAACATGGCAGATTCTAAGGCCACTAACTAACTGGATGCACGCTCGACCTTCAGGGATGAAACCGGGTCTTCTTCTTCGTCAGCACTTGGCACCCTCTGTCTAGCGACTCAGATTCGCAAGCTAGACTTAATCTTGCAGTGCTGGCCTGCAAATCTTCCCCTCCCGCTTAGCTGCTTCTGGAATTAGCCTAGCTTCGCTTGGAAAGGGAGATTGGCTCGACGATTTTTGGCGTCTAAGCCTTGGAGGAGTTGGGGGCGGCGAAGAAGAGGGACTCAGGGCTGCGTTTATAGCTCGGCGGAGCGGACGGAGGTGGTGGTGCAGCGAACCAAGGAAAGAGAGGATGACGGGAAGGGAGACAATGGTGGGGCGGCCATCGGCCATGGTGCGCTCCGCACTCGAGTCTGAGCGGGGGAAAGGAAGAGGGAGGTGACAGGATTCGCGCGGCGTGGAGGCGCATGGACGACCAAGGTAAGGGGGGGGTCCGGTACGGGTGCAAGGGCGAGGTCCAAGAGCGGACAAGGGTGCGAGGAGAGAGAAGGAGTGCGATGCATGAGTGAATGCGGCACAGCACCGCAATAATGCGAAAGCGAGTGCGTGAGCGGGTCCGGTGCGCTCGCGGCATCTGCAGGACACGTGGCAACAGTGACCCGGCGTACGTCGCGTGTCTCCACAGGTGTCCTAATGACCCGCACTACGGTGATATCCAAACCATCCTGATTAGTCTCTTAGCGTAGGATATATCAATTACGCATACCCTAGTTTGCCGTAGAAGAGCGACATATTACCTCTGAGGACAGCATAAGAACATCACAAAGCTGCAAGACAAACATACTGCTTCGAAACTACAACGGAAGGTAACAACACTGGGGAAAACGAGGAAAAAAAAAACACTACTAGGCTACGGGTACATCTCCTGGGGGGGCAACTAATCTACTACGTCGGACCGAACGGCTTCATTCCTGGGCTCCCGTGATTGCTATACCGCACTGGGTTGCGGATCTGCTTCTTCTTTTGGCGGTGGCTGGGTGAGGGGAAGGAAGAATGAGTTTTTGTTGCATTTAAATATGTCGAGTAATAAACCTTAGTGCTTTAGCCGTGCTTGGAAATATATAAAGTTGGCTTGGAAAATGAATTTTTGAGAGCTAAAATGATATATAAGGTGGGTAGAGAACTATGCCATCAGCAAGATAAGAACGTCGTGAGTGTGTTAGTATGTTTGTTTCGAGTGTTGATGTGATGTTTGTTAGTTTAAAAATTAGTATGAAAAGGAACAGAAATGGAAAAACCTAGTTCCGAATTGGGTTGATAAAATAATGGTTTGGTATGAAATATGAGTTATCGCATGAAATAATTGTTGGTGGAAGTTAATCGGGTTTAGAACTTAATATATATATATATATATGAATGAATGAATGAAAATGAAAACAAAAGTGCCGCTGCTCTTTGCGCGCGTTCACAGCCGCTCGTCTCACCTACCCAGCTTTGTCCTCTTTGCGCGCGTTCACAGCCGCTCGTCTCACCTACCAAGCTTTGTCCTCTTTGCGCGCGTTCACAGCCGCTCGTCTCACCTACCTAGCAGCCCTCTCTCTTTTTCTCTCCCTCCCATCTCTCATTCATGATCAGCCACCAGAGAAAGAAAGGAGAAGGGGAAAGGAGAGGAGGAGAAGGAAGAAGAAGAGGAGAAGGAGGAGGACGCCCAGCCCCTGCCGAAGGACGACACCGGCGACGAGCTACTTCTTCCCCACGCCCACCTTCTTCTCCCTTGCTGAAATTCTGGTCCGTGCAGTTCCTGTTTGGAGGATATTTTCGTGAATTAAATAGTCTTTCATGTAAATGTTGATAATACAAAAGTTGTGGAGAACTTTGATATCTTTGTTGTCCTAAAATATCATAATTTTGGCCCCTCAGGTTTGGGAGTTATGACTTTTAGAAATCCCCTGTCAGGTTTTGACTGTGTGCTGTACCGTTCTGAAGTATTGCGTATTTCGACCATGTTAACTTCAAAACTAGCTTCTGTTGGTAACTAGGAAGTTGTAGTGTTTTTCTTAAGCTTTCCAAATTGCTAAAGAACAATATTTTTGGTTGGCTAGAACTCCAGTTATGAATTTCTGAAGTTTCCTGTCAGTTTCTGTCCTTGTTTGTGCAGCTGTACTTGTTTGCCGTTTTCAACCATGATAACCACTGAACTAACTCTAGGTGATAATAACAAAGTGGTTCACAATTTGTTAAGCTTTCTAAAAAGTCCAGAACCACATTTATTGGACATGTGGAACTCTAGTTATAGCTGTTTAAAGTGGCATGTTTGATTCTGTCTATGTTTTGGACAGAGATGCATTCATTTAATTAATTGACCTTGTTAGCTGTAGAATCATCTTAAGATGATAATAATAAAGTTGTAGGTAACTAAATAAGGTTTCCATGAAGTTAAGAATCATGTTTGTTGGATGGTTAGAACTCAAGTTATCGCTGTCTGAAGTTGCATGTCAAATTCTGTCCATATTCTGGACAGAATTGTTTCTTTGTGTGTTTAAGGCTATATAACTGTTGAATCACCTAAATATGATAATAGAAAAGTTGTAGATAATTTCATTAACTTTCCAGAAAGTCTAGGATCACCTCCATTGGATGTCTAGATCTTTAGTTATGATTAAAACATGTGACTGATGTGTTGCTGTCCAAAACTGCTTGTGTTTAAAGTGTTTGCTTTCACTCATTCTTGTATGGATGATCGATAGTGATTAACTTAAAGCACGAGGGGACTAAACTAGTGTACTTAATATGAATAACCAAAGTAGGAAGCGAATATGCAATGTGTTGCCGCGCTATGCATTCATATGTTGCATTGCATATCAATTAGGGACGATGATGGATCGATGGACCAAGCGGAGGACTTGGTGTTGGACCAAAGGCTGGTGCAATGGTGATCATGTCGCGCAATGGAATCCTAACTTTTGGTTATAAGTTACCCAGGCAAGCCCCGGTTCATAACCCCTACCTTCTGCACCTTGTATATAATGTTATGCATTAAGTTTTGAGGAGTTGAATGAAACCCACTTGCATATATATACCCTTATCCTATGAGTCTTACTAGTATGACAGGATCGCGTAGTTGCCATGCTATAGGACTTCGGTAGAAGTCGAGTGATTGCCTGTCACTCGCGAGAGATAGGATTATATTTCATGTTATTACTGTTATTACTATCACCTGAATTGTATATGGGTAATAATTGGAGACCGGGCGGGACTGCGGATTCTTGGGTGGACTTGGACCTGGTTGGGCAACAGAGCGAGGCTCTGGTTGCGTTGTCCCGCCTGTGTCGATTGAGGACCGACCGCTGTTGGAGGTGTAGTCAAGTCACAGACTTTTATCCCAGGCACATACTTGCTTATGGGAGCTCGGAAGGCTTGTTACTCTCTTGTCATGGGTTCCGGCTCCATCCGGACCAACTGAAGGTGGATTATATATGGGTAGTAGGAGGTCCAAGCACCGCGAGGGGGCGGGGGCTTGGAGTCCCAGTATGGACGGGGACTCGGTTCTCTTGACAGGAGGATAATGGGTTGGTCCCGTTTGTACCTCGGTACAGGCGGAGTGTGTGTTTTTCGGGGTACCCAGCTGGGCACATTGATTCGCGAATCGCCGTCGTTGCGGTACGGCTTGACTATGGTCCGGCACCGTAGTAAGAACTGGAACTTGGAAGAGAATAAAATGGTTCTGATTGCTTACCACATGCTTGAAAATAGCATAGGTGCTTACCTAGGATGGTTAGATAAATGAATTAATCATGACTGCTAATAAAATGAATATAAGGATGCACCTTTAGTAATGCTTCCTGCAGATGCAATAAACCCACAAGCCAGATAGCCCTGCATATCCTTGGAGTCTTTTATTTCCTCCTGTCGGGTAAGTCTTGCTGAGTACAATTGAGTACTCAGGGTTTTATTCTACCCTGTTGCAGGTCACAGGTGCTGATAGAGCTGACCCTTGTGTGTGGGAAACCTCCTGGTGGCTCAGCGAGGATTTCCTTACGATGCGGACATAGAGTTTATTTATAACTTTCACCAAAAAGGTTTTATAAGTAAAGACTTATAACCTGCTTTCATTTCATGTATGCAATATTCATCATGTTAATACTTTAACTTGCTAGGGAATAATTCTTTAATCCAGCTGTACACTGATTACATGTTTACCTTCCGCCGTTAAATTAAATTGTTCATAACGCTGATGTTGTATTAAAAGTGATGTAAGAAATGGTTAATAATGTTATAAGCTTTATCCACTCATTATGCGATCCTGATGAAAAATGTGGATTTTCGAGTTCTCCCGCTGGGTGTGCTCGACGGAACAGGCTGGTCTATGCTCTCCTTGGGGTACTTAGCGTCTAATGGAAAGACAAGTACTCCTAGGAGGATATTAATCAGGCGGTTCTGCCACAGCAGGCCACCCACTACCCTAGCATATTCTTTGCATAAAGCAAAGATGCCTTAGGCTACTTGGATGCCAAGGTTCCTCATCTACTTGGAAGCCAAGGCAACTACTTTGCAGTAAAAGTAAATTACACAAAGTAAGATACACTAGCAGTAGGCTTACTACTATCACGTCTGCCCTGCACTGCCGCCTAGAGACCGAGCGGGGATCGAGGTGGGGCCTGGAGGAGGGCAGCGTCGGCCGAGACCCGCGTCTTGGCCCCGATGTTCCTCGCGTCCAGACCTGCTTGACAGAGAGGGAGGGAGGGAGGCAGGGCACGCGACGGCCGCCAGACACCGGAGACGGTCACGCGGATCGTCGACGCGCGATGGTGGGCCAGCCGCTCGGCGACCGTGACCGCGAGCGCGACGGGGATGGAGCACTGGCACTGATGCACGACCAAACGGGAGCACGAGCGTGGTCGGGGCCTCGAGGGCGGACGTGGCTAGAGGCCCCGCGATGGCCGACTCCCATGGCGGCGGCGGCTCCCTGGTGCTGGGCGGTTAGGATTCCAACCCTAATTGTCTGGCCCATATGGCCCTCGGTGCTGCCGCCCTTGGTTCTTGACGGAAGCGACGTCATCCTGGCCGCAGGCGACCTGGTGGGGAGAGGAGACCGTGGGCGCGTGGGGAGAGGAGTCGGTGTGGTGGTTGGTAAGGGAGGATTAAAGGGGCTAAGGGCTTTGCTCGAGAGAAGAGGCTGTTGGCAAGACAAGTCAAATGCGCTGAGTGGTGGTACCAAGCAACTGAGATCGGTCTTTGTAGAGGTGGAGTGGTCACCGGTCCTGGCGCAGTCCGCCAACAAGCATGGGCGAGGAAAACGAGAAAGGAGGCAGCAGGATTCACGCAGCATGCAGACGACCGAGGCCACGAGGTTTCCAGTACGGGTGCGGGGCAGAGGACCGACAAGTGCGCGCAGAAAAAGAGGGGGGAAAAAGAGCGTGCGAGGTTGCGACGAAAACAGACGTGACCCAACGGAGTTAACGCGACCAGTAACCATTACAGAGCATATAGCCAGTGAAACCAGAATAATAGGGGTAGTGTTTTTTTTTCCCATTAGAACACAAGGAGATTTTCACGTAAATGGTTTGATAGCAAGAGAAGGAGTATCAGTACAATCCTGTAACGGATCCTGGTCAAGGAGTGCGATGCATGAGTGAATGCGGCACAGCACCGCAATAATGCGAAAGCGAGTGCGTGAGCGGGTCCGGTGCGCTCGCGGCATCTGCAGGACACGTGGCAACAGTGACCCGGCGTACGTCGCGTGTCTCCACAGGTGTCCTAATGACCCGCACTACGGTGATATCCAAACCATCCTGATTAGTCTCTTAGCGTAGGATATATCAATTACGCATACCCTAGTTTGCCGTAGAAGAGCGACATATTACCTCTGAGGACAGCATAAGAACATCACAAAGCTGCAAGACAAACATACTGCTTCGAAACTACAACGGAAGGTAACAACACTGGGGAAAACGAGGAAAAAAAAACACTACCCCTATTATTCTGGTTTCACTGGCTATATGCTCTGTAATGGTTTCGGGGTCAATGACTTATGGTGCCGCGACGAAACCGAGGGCCCCTGTGGAACAGCTCCCACATGGTCGTGCTGCTTGGCATGCGCTGGTATCGAGGTCCTTGACCAGGATCCGTTACAGGATTGTACTGATACTCCTTCTCTTGCTATCAAACCATTTACGTGAAAATCTCCTTGTGTTCTAATGGGAAATTCATAACGAGTTGATGAAGTAATGCTCTTTTCAAAAGGACAAAGAAGATTATGGTGTTGAGGAAAGTTTATCAATCTTGTGGTCTTCAGTTGTACGTGAAGCTATCAGAATTCCTGTAAAACCTGTCCCGTCGCTCTATTCATGGTTACTGGTCGCGTTAACTCCGTTGGGTCACGTCTGTTTTCGTCGCAACCTCGCACGCTCTTTTTCCCCCCTCTTTTTCTGCGCGCACTTGTCGGTCCTCTGCCCCGCACCCGTACTGGAAACCTCGTGGCCTCGGTCGTCTGCATGCTGCGTGAATCCTGCTGCCTCCTTTCTCGTTTTCCTCGCCCATGCTTGTTGGCGGACTGCGCCAGGACCGGTGACCACTCCACCTCTACAAAGACCGATCTCAGTTGCTTGGTACCACCACTCAGCGCATTTGACTTGTCTTGCCAACAGCCTCTTCTCTCGAGCAAAGCCCTTAGCCCCTTTAATCCTCCCTTACCAACCACCACCCACGAAGAATGGCAGGAGCCTGGGTTAGCAGCTACTGCCTGAACACCGAGGGCTTTCCCAAGATTCTGTATGCCACCATGCAGAAACTCGAAATTAGAGATCGCCCCGAGTATGAAGGCTGTGAGTATGAGGAGCATGGTACTGAGCGATGTGAAGTCACCGTCTACATTGGGAAAAGTGAGGAGTTTCCCGAGCTCACTGAAGCCTGGAGTATGACCGCAACCGGGTTTCGCTTCATCGACACCTACCAAGTTGTGGCCCGCAAAGCCTTGCGGCACCTTTGCCAGATCTATGAGGAGCCCATTGCTCGTACCCCCATGCGGTTCTTTCCACCCTTGGACAAGAATCGGCGGGTATGGGGGGCTCGCATGGAGGCTTTGCATGGGCAAGGCCTGCAAGAAGACAACCCGACCATGGTGCACATGACCACGTATTTGCTTGCTCTGGATGAGCAGTATGACCGGCAGGCCTCGAAGTTGAGGGAGTGTCTTCGTCGAGCCGAGGAAGCCGAGATCTTCTCCAGGATGCTCCAAGTGCAACTCGCGGAAGCACATGCCGATACAGCAGCCGCAGAGGGCCGTGAGACTGCCATTGCCGAAGCCCTGAAGGAGGCCGAAGACCGCCACACCCAGGAGCTGAAAAGACGTTTTTCTCGTTACTAGAGCCAAGCGTAGGACGCTTGCCATGGATAGGCAGGAGCCTGTGATCTTGGAAGGGATTCCTGTCTACCCTCCCGAAAGAAGAGGAATTGATGTTCCGCCGGCACCTCCACCCACGGAAGCCTCAGAAATAGAGCCTTCCCTTCCCCTCACCCAGCCACCGCCAAAAGAAGAAGCAGATCCGCAACCCAGTGCGGTATAGCAATCACGGGAGCCCAGGAATGAAGCCGTTCGGTCCGACGTAGTAGATTAGTTGCCCCCCCAGGGAGATGTACCCGTAGCCTAGTAGTGTTTTTTTTTCCTCGTTTTCCCCAGTGTTGTTACCTTCCGTTGTAGTTTCGAAGCAGTATGTTTGTCTTGCAGCTTTGTGATGTTCTTATGCTGTCCTCAGAGGTAATATGTCGCTCTTCTACGGCAAACTAGGGTATGCGTAATTGATATATCCTACGCTAAGAGACTAATCAGGATGGTTTGGATATCACCGTAGTGCGGGTCATTAGGACACCTGTGGAGACACGCGACGTACGCCGGGTCACTGTTGCCACGTGTCCTGCAGATGCCGCGAGCGCACCGGACCCGCTCACGCACTCGCTTTCGCATTATTGCGGTGCTGTGCCGCATTCACTCATGCATCGCACTCCTTCTCTCTCCTCGCACGCTCTTTTTCCCCCCTCTTTTTCTGCGCGCACTTGTCGGTCCTCTGCCCCGCACCCGTACTGGAAACCTCGTGGCCTCGGTCGTCTGCATGCTGCGTGAATCCTGCTGCCTCCTTTCTCGTTTTCCTCGCCCATGCTTGTTGGCGGACTGCGCCAGGACCGGTGACCACTCCACCTCTACAAAGACCGATCTCAGTTGCTTGGTACCACCACTCAGCGCATTTGACTTGTCTTGCCAACAGCCTCTTCTCTCGAGCAAAGCCCTTAGCCCCTTTAATCCTCCCTTACCAACCACCACACCGACTCCTCTCCCCACGCGCCCACGGTCTCCTCTCCCCACCAGGTCGCCTGCGGCCAGGATGACGTCGCTTCCGTCAAGAACCAAGGGCGGCAGCACCGAGGGCCATATGGGCCAGACAATTAGGGTTGGAATCCTAACCGCCCAGCACCAGGGAGCCGCCGCCGCCATGGGAGTCGGCCATCGCGGGGCCTCTAGCCACGTCCGCCCTCGAGGCCCCGACCACGCTCGTGCTCCCGTTTGGTCGTGCATCAGTGCCAGTGCTCCATCCCCGTCGCGCTCGCGGTCACGGTCGCCGAGCGGCTGGCCCACCATCGCGCGTCGACGATCCGCGTGACCGTCTCCGGTGTCTGGCGGCCGTCGCGTGCCCTGCCTCCCTCCCTCCCTCTCTGTCAAGCAGGTCTGGACGCGAGGAACATCGGGGCCAAGACGCGGGTCTCGGCCGACGCTGCCCTCCTCCAGGCCCCACCTCGATCCCCGCTCGGTCTCTAGGCGGCAGTGCAGGGCAGACGTGATAGTAGTAAGCCTACTGCTAGTGTATCTTACTTTGTGTAATTTACTTTTACTGCAAAGTAGTTGCCTTGGCTTCCAAGTAGATGAGGAACCTTGGCATCCAAGTAGCCTAAGGCATCTTTGCTTTATGCAAAGAATATGCTAGGGTAGTGGGTGGCCTGCTGTGGCAGAACCGCCTGATTAATATCCTCCTAGGAGTACTTGTCTTTCCATTAGACGCTAAGTACCCCAAGGAGAGCATAGACCAGCCTGTTCCGTCGAGCACACCCAGCGGGAGAACTCGAAAATCCACATTTTTCATCAGGATCGCATAATGAGTGGATAAAGCTTATAACATTATTAACCATTTCTTACATCACTTTTAATACAACATCAGCGTTATGAACAATTTAATTTAACGGCGGAAGGTAAACATGTAATCAGTGTACAGCTGGATTAAAGAATTATTCCCTAGCAAGTTAAAGTATTAACATGATGAATATTGCATACATGAAATGAAAGCAGGTTATAAGTCTTTACTTATAAAACCTTTTTGGTGAAAGTTATAAATAAACTCTATGTCCGCATCGTAAGGAAATCCTCGCTGAGCCCACCAGGAGGTTTCCCACACACAAGGGTCAGCTCTATCAGCACCTGTGACCTGCAACAGGGTAGAATAAAACCCTGAGTACTCAATTGTACTCAGCAAGACTTACCCGACAGGAGGAAATAAAAGACTCCAAGGATATGCAGGGCTATCTGGCTTGTGGGTTTATTGCATCTGCAGGAAGCATTACTAAAGGTGCATCCTTATATTCATTTTATTAGCAGTCATGATTAATTCATTTATCTAACCATCCTAGGTAAGCACCTATGCTATTTTCAAGCATGTGGTAAGCAATCAGAACCATTTTATTCTCTTCCAAGTTCCAGTTCTTACTACGGTGCCGGACCATAGTCAAGCCGTACCGCAACGACGGCGATTCGCGAATCAATGTGCCCAGCTGGGTACCCCGAAAAACACACACTCCGCCTGTACCGAGGTACAAACGGGACCAACCCATTATCCTCCTGTCAAGAGAACCGAGTCCCCGTCCATACTGGGACTCCAAGCCCCCGCCCCCTCGCGGTGCTTGGACCTCCTACTACCCATATATAATCCACCTTCAGTTGGTCCGGATGGAGCCGGAACCCATGACAAGAGAGTAACAAGCCTTCCGAGCTCCCATAAGCAAGTATGTGCCTGGGATAAAAGTCTGTGACTTGACTACACCTCCAACAGCGGTCGGTCCTCAATCGACACAGGCGGGACAACGCAACCAGAGCCTCGCTCTGTTGCCCAACCAGGTCCAAGTCCACCCAAGAATCCGCAGTCCCGCCCGGTCTCCAATTATTACCCATATACAATTCAGGTGATAGTAATAACAGTAATAACATGAAATATAATCCTATCTCTCGCGAGTGACAGGCAATCACTCGACTTCTACCGAAGTCCTATAGCATGGCAACTACGCGATCCTGTCATACTAGTAAGACTCATAGGATAAGGGTATATATATGCAAGTGGGTTTCATTCAACTCCTCAAAACTTAATGCATAACATTATATACAAGGTGCAGAAGGTAGGGGTTATGAACCGGGGCTTGCCTGGGTAACTTATAACCAAAAGTTAGGATTCCATTGCGCGACATGATCACCATTGCACCAGCCTTTGGTCCAACACCAAGTCCTCCGCTTGGTCCATCGATCCATCATCGTCCCTAATTGATATGCAATGCAACATATGAATGCATAGCGCGGCAACACATTGCATATTCGCTTCCTACTTTGGTTATTCATATTAAGTACACTAGTTTAGTCCCCTCGTGCTTTAAGTTAATCACTATCGATCATCCATACAAGAATGAGTGAAAGCAAACACTTTAAACACAAGCAGTTTTGGACAGCAACACATCAGTCACATGTTTTAATCATAACTAAAGATCTAGACATCCAATGGAGGTGATCCTAGACTTTCTGGAAAGTTAATGAAATTATCTACAACTTTTCTATTATCATATTTAGGTGATTCAACAGTTATATAGCCTTAAACACACAAAGAAACAATTCTGTCCAGAATATGGACAGAATTTGACATGCAACTTCAGACAGCGATAACTTGAGTTCTAACCATCCAACAAACATGATTCTTAACTTCATGGAAACCTTATTTAGTTACCTACAACTTTATTATTATCATCTTAAGATGATTCTACAGCTAACAAGGTCAATTAATTAAATGAATGCATCTCTGTCCAAAACATAGACAGAATCAAACATGCCACTTTAAACAGCTATAACTAGAGTTCCACATGTCCAATAAATGTGGTTCTGGACTTTTTAGAAAGCTTAACAAATTGTGAACCACTTTGTTATTATCACCTAGAGTTAGTTCAGTGGTTATCATGGTTGAAAACGGCAAACAAGTACAGCTGCACAAACAAGGACAGAAACTGACAGGAAACTTCAGAAATTCATAACTGGAGTTCTAGCCAACCAAAAATATTGTTCTTTAGCAATTTGGAAAGCTTAAGAAAAACACTACAACTTCCTAGTTACCAACAGAAGCTAGTTTTGAAGTTAACATGGTCGAAATACGCAATACTTCAGAACGGTACAGCACACAGTCAAAACCTGACAGGGGATTTCTAAAAGTCATAACTCCCAAACCTGAGG
>JAHUYU010002302.1:0-14750 GCA_030439765.1 Tripidium arundinaceum | reverse complement strand
ATAGCTAGTTATACCTTTGCATAGCCTAGCTTGTTCATCCATGACCATGATATGAGAAGTTGGCTAGCTATCAGGCATTTTGGCTGCTTCATCATAACAGAAATAACGCCATGGTTGCCTTGTCAATTCCAAGTTGTTTTCAATAATGTCTATTTTCTATACATATACTGTTATCCCATTCCGTAGGGTAAGGTTGGATTTGCTGAGTACTTTGTACTAACTCTTGCTTTGTTGAACAGAGGAAGGCCCAGACTTCATCCCTGAAGTGGCGTACGAATAAGGTCATGTCTGCACCCAACTAAGCCTGTGGCATTGGGATTCGCTAGATGTGTAGCGAGCAGTGTGTCTTCTGGGTCTGTTGGACCTATGTTATGTTGTGGTCACTTATCTGTGTGGCATGTCTGCATTGCCCGCGCCTGTCGGGACTACTGCACTGAGACTTATCTGATGTAATAAATGTGTTACTAATCTCCTGGGACTAGTATTTGTATCACATTTGAGTTCTCGGATGACCGAGGACGCTTCAGCTAGGGATGCTCGGACCCTATCCACTGTGTTGTATTTTCAAGACCTGTAGCCATCGCGTCCTCCCTGTGCAAGCGTGGGCGGGCATGCCCAGCGCTGGTGACACGATGGCTTGGTATGAACCTTCGGGGAGAAGTCAAACCGCATCCGAGCGCACCGAAGGAGATCGGATGCACCCTCTCGGGACTAATGTCCCAGCACAATCACTCCTTCGACCCTTCGAGGGGAAGGCAATCCGGGTCCAAGGGGAGCTCAAACGCCCCTCTTGTTGGACCGTTATGGGCCTTGGTATTGCTCCTTGGCCCCTTGAGAAGGCGGTGGCTTACATTCGAGCCCCCTGTGGAGCTTGGATGCCTCTTGTGGGGCCACTTAGGCGCCCAGAGCCAACGCCGGACCTGTAAAGTGGGCCCAAAGGCCACACGGTGTCTTTCTAAGCCGTACTGTAGGGCTCAGCGGCTATACCCCACTAAGGGTGGGCTTTGGCTAGATTATGAGAAACATACGGGTCATCGTACACTCTGTTGATAGGGATACCCCTTGTTCGGGTATTCATCGCTACTAAACTAAAACAAGTTTCTATTTTCATTACCATAGGTTTCGATGATTGCTAACATATTTATTGTGAGACTGCCAAGTGGCACATTGGGAATGGCTATGCTTCTGCAACGTGGCTCCTCCCAGGCTCCTGCCATAATTCATTTGCAGAAATGCAGAGCCTGTATTCAGACTTTGCCACTTGTCAGACCAAAAGTGGCAAAAGTGCAGATACAATATATCTAGCATAATCTTGTTATATTATACACCATTTGCCGTATTAAACCAAACCTGGGATCTCCCAAGACAGCTAGACCACTGGCATTTGTGACTTTGTGAGCAAGATCGCCTTTCTGACGGGGTTTTGCATAGGTTTCGCGTATGTCAGGTCAACACCTGGCATTGAAAATATGGCGGACGTTGAACAAAGCAAACATTATGGAACCTTTATTATAACCAATTCTAGATTAGCGGAAAGCGAGCGGTTTTACACATCAGGTTAGCCCCATGGTGCATCATGCACACGTCCGAGCCCATCACCTGGGCCACCATGTTCTTGAACCATGAATCTGGCAGGGAAATGCTTTTTCTATATTTGATTAAGATGATGAATAATTCTAAACATAAAGTCTGTGGCCCACAGGTGTGGGTGGGTGGGTGTGTGTGTGTGTGTATTATAAGTGAAAATATATAAGTGAAAAGGCGCACAACCAATGCGGAGCCACAACTGAAAAGGAGATCTTAAGCTGAAAGGCTCAGCAGAGCGGAGCACTATTTTTGTTTGGCTTCGGTAAGCAGTGTAGTATGTATAGAAAATAGACATTATTGAAAACAACTTGGAATTGACAAGGCAACCATGGCGTTATTTCTGTTATGATGAAGCAGCCAAAATGCCTGATAGCTAGCCAACTTCTCATATCATGGTCATGGATGAACAAGCTAGGCTATGCAAAGGTATAACTAGCGAATTAGGAGAACTGAAGATGAAAGCTTTTGTGCATTTCCTTCCCCCAGTGCCATTTGCATATGGCTCGACTCTGAACCCAACTACAGGAACACGTGATTGTTAGTACCCAGCTGAAAGCGAATTTTCCTTTATTTACACTGCTCTTCAGTTCCAATAGTTAGCATCAGATCAATCAAATCCACATCTTATCAGAGTATCGGACATGTGTCATTGATCTTGTCATGTAAACTTGCCCACGTGCACATTTTCTAGACCGATCGAGATTCCTTGCAACGCTCTCCACAAAAACGTGCAAGGGAGAGAGACATCGGACATATACCGGAAACCAATTGCATATACAGGTAGTTTGGTTGGAAGTTTGAACCAGCCACGTGTTTATTTTGCTTTCATCTCCACTCTCCATGAACCCATTTCCTGCAATAGGAAAACTAAAAGGACCATGTAATGTACGCACTGCGTGTCATATATAAACTATTTAGCAAAGCCTACAGGACCTCGCTTCAGCATCTTACAAAGCTAACTATACATGTAAGCATGTCATCAAGAGTTTATGGTAAGCAATAGAAAGTGCGGTGGGAAAGGAAAGCATCGCTACCTCCTCATTAGCTGGGCTGAAAGGTCCAAGTGTTGTGCTCGTGCCCCTTCCTTTAGTCAATCTGATGAGGCGATGGTGCGTATGCATGCAGCATAAAGTGCTGATTCGGTTACACCACATTGTTTGTTCCCTGGAATAAAGTTAATTTTTAGGCAGCCTCGCCACCTTACAAAAGCCCACATATGGCTCGGACTCTGAGCACTAGTAGACGTCAATTTCTCAGAGCCAGGCACTGAGACCCCCAGCATCCAATTCCAAGCAGGATTGCAGATGGAGCGGCTCTAAACAATGGAGAGTTTTGCCCAGGAGCACGTCATTGGAATTCCTTTGGCCTCGTATGCATATGCCAGTGAGGAAGGAAAACCTTCCTATTCTGCTTTGATTCACAAGAAGAGTAAGAATCTCACCACCTGCTTCTTCAGTTCTCCCTCTGCAACAACTTTGTAAGTCAAGACTGATTTGGTGCCCTTCCCATGATACAGACAAGAAGACTTCCTTCATTTACCGGATGAACAAGCTGAACCTGAAAACAGATAGCTACATGCAAGGGTTCAAACAACACTGTAAGAATTCAACCATTGTCTTCTTTTCTGCAGATAAAAGTTGTGTTATGTTCATTAGTAAAAACTCTCATCACTGTTTAATCTTTTATTCTTTGCAGTAACTCTGGGGCCAAACATTTCTAAAACCATCAAAGGGAAACTAAGCTTCGGTGCAAAGGTTCTACAAACTGGCAGCATTGATAAAATCTTCAGGCAATACTTTGTAGTGGAGAAAGATGAGAAATTATTGAAGGCTTTCCAGTGTTATCTTTCAACCACAGCTGGTCCAATAGCAGGAATGCTTTTTATCTCAAATGAGAAGATCGCTTTCCATAGTGACAGGCCTCTGAGTTTAGCATGTCCCAAAGGGGAAAGAACAAGGGTTGAATTCTTACAGTGTTGTTTGAACCCTTGCATGTAGCTATCTGTTTTCAGGTTCAGCTTGTTCATCCGGTAAATGAAGGAAGTCTTCTTGTCTGTATCATGGGAAGGGCACCAAATCAGTCTTGACTTACAAAGTTGTTGCAGAGGGAGAACTGAAGAAGCAGGTGGTGAGATTCTTACTCTTCTTGTGAATCAAAGCAGAATAGGAAGGTTTTCCTTCCTCACTGGCATATGCATACGAGGCCAAAGGAATTCCAATGACGTGCTCCTGGGCAAAACTCTCCATTGTTTAGAGCCGCTCCATCTGCAATCCTGCTTGGAATTGGATGCTGGGGGTCTCAGTGCCTGGCTCTGAGAAATTGACGTCTACTAGTGCTCAGAGTCCGAGCCATATGTGGGCTTTTGTAAGGTGGCGAGGCTGCCTAAAAATTAACTTTATTCCAGGGAACAAACAATGTGGTGTAACCGAATCAGCACTTTATGCTGCATGCATACGCACCATCGCCTCATCAGATTGACTAAAGGAAGGGGCACGAGCACAACACTTGGACCTTTCAGCCCAGCTAATGAGGAGGTAGCGATGCTTTCCTTTCCCACCGCACTTTCTATTGCTTACCATAAACTCTTGATGACATGCTTACATGTATAGTTAGCTTTGTAAGATGCTGAAGCGAGGTCCTGTAGGCTTTGCTAAATAGTTTATATATGACACGCAGTGCGTACATTACATGGTCCTTTTAGTTTTCCTATTGCAGGAAATGGGTTCATGGAGAGTGGAGATGAAAGCAAAATAAACACGTGGCTGGTTCAAACTTCCAACCAAACTACCTGTATATGCAATTGGTTTCCGGTATATGTCCGATGTCTCTCTCCCTTGCACGTTTTGTGGAGAGCGTTGCAAGGAATCTCGATCGGTCTAGAAAATGTGCACGTGGCAAGTTTACATGACAAGATCAATGACACATGTCCGATACTCTGATAAGATGTGGATTTGATTGATCTGATGCTAACTATTGGAACTGAAGAGCAGTGTAAATAAAGGAAAATTCGCTTTCAGCTGGGTACTAACAATCACGTGTTCCTGTAGTTGGGTTCAGAGTCGAGCCATATGCAAATGGCACTGGGGGAAGGAAATGCACAAAAGCTTTCATCTTCAGTTCTCCTAATTCGCTAGTTATACCTTTGCATAGCCTAGCTTGTTCATCCATGACCATGATATGAGAAGTTGGCTAGCTATCAGGCATTTTGGCTGCTTCATCATAACAGAAATAACGCCATGGTTTGCCATTGTCAATTCCAAGTTGTTTTCAATAATGTCTATTTTCTATACATACTACACTGCTTACCGAAGCCAAACAAAAATAGTGCTCCGCTCTGCTGAGCCTTTCAGCTTAAGATCTCCTTTTCAGTTGTGGCTCCGCATTGGTTGTGCGCCTTTTCACTTATATATTTTCACTTATAATACACACACACACACACCCACCCACCCACACCTGTGGGCCACAGACTTTATGTTTAGAATTATTCATCATCTTAATCAAATATAGAAAAAGCATTTCCCTGCCAGATTCATGGTTCAAGAACATGGTGGCCCAGGTGATGGGCTCGGACGTGTGCATGATGCACCATGGGGCTAACCTGATGTGTAAAACCGCTCGCTTTCCGCTAATCTAGAATTGGTTATAATAAAGGTTCCATAATGTTTGCTTTGTTCAACGTCCGCCATATTTTCAATGCCAGGTGTTGACCTGACATACGCGAAACCTATGCAAAACCCCGTCAGAAAGGCGATCTTGCTCACAAAGTCACAAATGCCAGTGGTCTAGCTGTCTTGGGAGATCCCAGGTTTGGTTTAATACGGCAAATGGTGTATAATATAACAAGATTATGCTAGATATATTGTATCTGCACTTTTGCCACTTTTGGTCTGACAAGTGGCAAAGTCTGAATACAGGCTCTGCATTTCTGCAAATGAATTATGGCAGGAGCCTGGGAGGAGCCACGTTGCAGAAGCATAGCCATTCCCAATGTGCCACTTGGCAGTCTCACAATAAATATGTTAGCAATCATCGAAACCTATGGTAATGAAAATAGAAACTTGTTTTAGTTTAGTAGCGATGAATACCCGAACAAGGGGTATCCCTATCAACAGAGTGTACGATGACCCGTATGTTTCTCATAATCTAGCCAAAGCCCACCCTTAGTGGGGTATAGCCGCTGAGCCCTACAGTACGGCTTAGAAAGGACACCGTGTGGCCTTTGGGCCCACTTTACAGGTCCGGCGTTGGCTCTGGGCGCCTAAGTGGCCCCACAAGAGGCATCCAAGCTCCACAGGGGGCTCGAATGTAAGCCACCGCCTTCTCAAGGGGCCAAGGAGCAATACCAAGGCCCATAACGGTCCAACAAGAGGGCGTTTGAGCTCCCCTTGGACCCGGATTGCCTTCCCCTCGAAGGGTCGAAGGAGTGATTGTGCTGGGACATTAGTCCCGAGAGGGTGCATCCGATCTCCTTCGGTGCGCTCGGATGCGGTTTGACTTCTCCCCGAAGGTTCATACCAAGCCATCGTGTCACCAGCGCTGGGCATGCCCGCCCACGCTTGCACAGGGAGGACGCGATGGCTACAGGTCTTGAAAATACAACACAGTGGATAGGGTCCGAGCATCCCTAGCTGAAGCGTCCTCGGTCATCCGAGAACTCAAATGTGATACAAATACTAGTCCCAGGAGATTAGTAACACATTTATTACATCAGATAAGTCTCAGTGCAGTAGTCCCGACAGGCGCGGGCAATGCAGACATGCCACACAGATAAGTGACCACAACATAACATAGGTCCAACAGACCCAGAAGACACACTGCTCGCTACACATCTAGCGAATCCCAATGCCACAGGCTTAGTTGGGTGCAGACATGACCTTATTCGTACGCCACTTCAGGGATGAAGTCTGGGCCTTCCTCTGTTCAACAAAGCAAGAGTTAGTACAAAGTACTCAGCAAATCCAACCTTACCCTACGGAATGGGATAACAGTATATGTATAGAAAATAGACATTATTGAAAACAACTTGGAATTGACAAGGCAACCATGGCGTTATTTCTGTTATGATGAAGCAGCCAAAATGCCTGATAGCTAGCCAACTTCTCATATCATGGTCATGGATGAACAAGCTAGGCTATGCAAAGGTATAACTAGCGAATTAGGAGAACTGAAGATGAAAGCTTTTGTGCATTTCCTTCCCCCAGTGCCATTTGCATATGGCTCGACTCTGAACCCAACTACAGGAACACGTGATTGTTAGTACCCAGCTGAAAGCGAATTTTCCTTTATTTACACTGCTCTTCAGTTCCAATAGTTAGCATCAGATCAATCAAATCCACATCTTATCAGAGTATCGGACATGTGTCATTGATCTTGTCATGTAAACTTGCCACGTGCACATTTTCTAGACCGATCGAGATTCCTTGCAACGCTCTCCACAAAACGTGCAAGGGAGAGAGACATCGGACATATACCGGAAACCAATTGCATATACAGGTAGTTTGGTTGGAAGTTTGAACCAGCCACGTGTTTATTTTGCTTTCATCTCCACTCTCCATGAACCCATTTCCTGCAATAGGAAAACTAAAAGGACCATGTAATGTACGCACTGCGTGTCATATATAAACTATTTAGCAAAGCCTACAGGACCTCGCTTCAGCATCTTACAAAGCTAACTATACATGTAAGCATGTCATCAAGAGTTTATGGTAAGCAATAGAAAGTGCGGTGGGAAAGGAAAGCATCGCTACCTCCTCATTAGCTGGGCTGAAAGGTCCAAGTGTTGTGCTCGTGCCCCTTCCTTTAGTCAATCTGATGAGGCGATGGTGCGTATGCATGCAGCATAAAGTGCTGATTCGGTTACACCACATTGTTTGTTCCCTGGAATAAAGTTAATTTTTAGGCAGCCTCGCCACCTTACAAAAGCCCACATATGGCTCGGACTCTGAGCACTAGTAGACGTCCAATTTCTCAGAGCCAGGCACTGAGACCCCCAGCATCCAATTCCAAGCAGGATTGCAGATGGAGCGGCTCTAAACAATGGAGAGTTTTGCCCAGGAGCACGTCATTGGAATTCCTTTGGCCTCGTATGCATATGCCAGTGAGGAAGGAAAACCTTCCTATTCTGCTTTGATTCACAAGAAGAGTAAGAATCTCACCACCTGCTTCTTCAGTTCTCCCTCTGCAACAACTTTGTAAGTCAAGACTGATTTGGTGCCCTTCCCATGATACAGACAAGAAGACTTCCTTCATTTACCGGATGAACAAGCTGAACCTGAAAACAGATAGCTACATGCAAGGGTTCAAACAACACTGTAAGAATTCAACCCTTGTTCTTTCCCCTTTGGGACATGCTAAACTCAGAGGCCTGTCACTATGGAAAGCGATCTTCTCATTTGAGATAAAAAGCATTCCTGCTATTGGACCAGCTGTGGTTGAAAGATAACACTGGAAAGCCTTCAATAATTTCTCATCTTTCTCCACTACAAAGTATTGCCTGAAGATTTTATCAATGCTGCCAGTTTGTAGAACCTTTGCACCGAAGCTTAGTTTCCCTTTGATGGTTTTAGAAATGTTTGGCCCCAGAGTTACTGCAAAGAATAAAAGATTAAACAGTGATGAGAGTTTTTACTAATGAACATAACACAACTTTTATCTGCAGAAAAGAAGACAATGGTTGAATTCTTACAGTGTTGTTTGAACCCTTGCATGTAGCTATCTGTTTTCAGGTTCAGCTTGTTCATCCGGTAAATGAAGGAAGTCTTCTTGTCTGTATCATGGGAAGGGCACCAAATCAGTCTTGACTTACAAAGTTGTTGCAGAGGGAGAACTGAAGAAGCAGGTGGTGAGATTCTTACTCTTCTTGTGAATCAAAGCAGAATAGGAAGGTTTTCCTTCCTCACTGGCATATGCATACGAGGCCAAAGGAATTCCAATGACGTGCTCCTGGGCAAAACTCTCCATTGTTTAGAGCCGCTCCATCTGCAATCCTGCTTGGAATTGGATGCTGGGGGTCTCAGTGCCTGGCTCTGAGAAATTGACGTCTACTAGTGCTCAGAGTCCGAGCCATATGTGGGCTTTTGTAAGGTGGCGAGGCTGCCTAAAAATTAACTTTATTCCAGGGAACAAACAATGTGGTGTAACCGAATCAGCACTTTATGCTGCATGCATACGCACCATCGCCTCATCAGATTGACTAAAGGAAGGGGCACGAGCACAACACTTGGACCTTTCAGCCCAGCTAATGAGGAGGTAGCGATGCTTTCCTTTCCCACCGCACTTTCTATTGCTTACCATAAACTCTTGATGACATGCTTACATGTATAGTTAGCTTTGTAAGATGCTGAAGCGAGGTCCTGTAGGCTTTGCTAAATAGTTTATATATGACACGCAGTGCGTACATTACATGGTCCTTTTAGTTTTCCTATTGCAGGAAATGGGTTCATGGAGAGTGGAGATGAAAGCAAAATAAACACGTGGCTGGTTCAAACTTCCAACCAAACTACCTGTATATGCAATTGGTTTCCGGTATATGTCCGATGTCTCTCTCCCTTGCACGTTTTGTGGAGAGCGTTGCAAGGAATCTCGATCGGTCTAGAAAATGTGCACGTGGCAAGTTTACATGACAAGATCAATGACACATGTCCGATACTCTGATAAGATGTGGATTTGATTGATCTGATGCTAACTATTGGAACTGAAGAGCAGTGTAAATAAAGGAAAATTCGCTTTCAGCTGGGTACTAACAATCACGTGTTCCTGTAGTTGGGTTCAGAGTCGAGCCATATGCAAATGGCACTGGGGGAAGGAAATGCACAAAAGCTTTCATCTTCAGTTCTCCTAATTCGCTAGTTATACCTTTGCATAGCCTAGCTTGTTCATCCATGACCATGATATGAGAAGTTGGCTAGCTATCAGGCATTTTGGCTGCTTCATCATAACAGAAATAACGCCATGGTTGCCTTGTCAATTCCAAGTTGTTTTCAATAATGTCTATTTTCTATACATACTACACTGCTTACCGAAGCCAAACAAAAATAGTGCTCCGCTCTGCTGAGCCTTTCAGCTTAAGATCTCCTTTTCAGTTGTGGCTCCGCATTGGTTGTGCGCCTTTTCACTTATATATTTTCACTTATAATACACACACACACACACCCACCCACCCACACCTGTGGGCCACAGACTTTATGTTTAGAATTATTCATCATCTTAATCAAATATAGAAAAAGCATTTCCCTGCCAGATTCATGGTTCAAGAACATGGTGGCCCAGGTGATGGGCTCGGACGTGTGCATGATGCACCATGGGGCTAACCTGATGTGTAAAACCGCTCGCTTTCCGCTAATCTAGAATTGGTTATAATAAAGGTTCCATAATGTTTGCTTTGTTCAACGTCCGCCATATTTTCAATGCCAGGTGTTGACCTGACATACGCGAAACCTATGCAAAACCCCGTCAGAAAGGCGATCTTGCTCACAAAGTCACAAATGCCAGTGGTCTAGCTGTCTTGGGAGATCCCAGGTTTGGTTTAATACGGCAAATGGTGTATAATATAACAAGATTATGCTAGATATATTGTATCTGCACTTTTGCCACTTTTGGTCTGACAAGTGGCAAAGTCTGAATACAGGCTCTGCATTTCTGCAAATGAATTATGGCAGGAGCCTGGGAGGAGCCACGTTGCAGAAGCATAGCCATTCCCAATGTGCCACTTGGCAGTCTCACAATAAATATGTTAGCAATCATCGAAACCTATGGTAATGAAAATAGAAACTTGTTTTAGTTTAGTAGCGATGAATACCCGAACAAGGGGTATCCCTATCAACAGAGTGTACGATGACCCGTATGTTTCTCATAATCTAGCCAAAGCCCACCCTTAGTGGGGTATAGCCGCTGAGCCCTACAGTACGGCTTAGAAAGACACCGTGTGGCCTTTGGGCCCACTTTACAGGTCCGGCGTTGGCTCTGGGCGCCTAAGTGGCCCCACAAGAGGCATCCAAGCTCCACAGGGGGCTCGAATGTAAGCCACCGCCTTCTCAAGGGGCCAAGGAGCAATACCAAGGCCCATAACGGTCCAACAAGAGGGCGTTTGAGCTCCCCTTGGACCCGGATTGCCTTCCCCTCGAAGGGTCGAAGGAGTGATTGTGCTGGGACATTAGTCCCGAGAGGGTGCATCCGATCTCCTTCGGTGCGCTCGGATGCGGTTTGACTTCTCCCCGAAGGTTCATACCAAGCCATCGTGTCACCAGCGCTGGGCATGCCCGCCCACGCTTGCACAGGGAGGACGCGATGGCTACAGGTCTTGAAAATACAACACAGTGGATAGGGTCCGAGCATCCCTAGCTGAAGCGTCCTCGGTCATCCGAGAACTCAAATGTGATACAAATACTAGTCCCAGGAGATTAGTAACACATTTATTACATCAGATAAGTCTCAGTGCAGTAGTCCCGACAGGCGCGGGCAATGCAGACATGCCACACAGATAAGTGACCACAACATAACATAGGTCCAACAGACCCAGAAGACACACTGCTCGCTACACATCTAGCGAATCCCAATGCCACAGGCTTAGTTGGGTGCAGACATGACCTTATTCGTACGCCACTTCAGGGATGAAGTCTGGGCCTTCCTCTGTTCAACAAAGCAAGAGTTAGTACAAAGTACTCAGCAAATCCAACCTTACCCTACGGAATGGGATAACAGTATATGTATATGGATATGGATATATCAAGATTAAGAATCGATTTATTTGCATAAAGCTATCTTTTTAACACATGCAGGGTTTCATTTTATAAATACCTTTGCAAAAGATATACATTTTTTTATAAATAATAGTATTTTTAAAAAAGGTGGGTTTGTCATAATTTTAAGTGTTGTTGAACCATTTGTTCCCACAACACATGGCAGACATCCATTTATTTCTAAAATCACACTCACTCTCAAGTTTCCACCCATTCCAATCCATATACTTGTTGAAACCAAACCATAACCCGTCCGAGACCGCGGACACGGCTATCCAGATAGATTTTACACTCTGCAGAGGTTGTACACTTTCACCACAAGTAGGGTACCGTAACTTAACACCTTAGTGCAAGCACAAATCCATCAAAGCCATTGCCCTCCATAGCGAAGTACTGTCGCTCACCACGGGAACACTAAGGCCACCATCTCATAATAATTTACAGAGCTCTTTATATTTCATATAATACATCAATTCTCGCATACATCTCTTAGTGTCCCGTTGCACACCTGCCTCCAGGTGATTGCCATACCAACTAGAGGGATTTAGACTAAGCCCCCGCCGCATACAGGGTCGAGTGGTTGAATGATAAAATGAGTTAGGCAAGATGAATCATCAACTCAGTCCTTAATCGAGATAAGGCGGATATCTTCATGCTTAACCACAAAAGGTACAAGCCCCAACACTAAGGCATCCCACAAAAGAGATCCCATGCGCCCCATCTCTAGGATAATCACCATCTATAATTTGTTCGTTATCCCTTTCACAATACCTACAATTCATTCTTACAACTCACACAATTTTATTTTTTAAATCATTGCATTTTAGAAAATATAGTGATGAATATCCATGATGGGGTAACAAAGTCATAAGCATACTAAATAATGATATTTTGTCATAGCGTATATTTATTCCTAAGTTTGAGCAAAACAATTATCAGGTCATATCAATTCAAGGATGGCTATTCAAACGGGTTTAGCTAAGCAGCGAAAATACTTCGTACGTATAATCGTACATGCAATATTTAAAACGGCCTCTACGGGTTGTATTTAAAAATGGGATCAACATGCATCAAAGGGGAATAGATTGGACTTGCCTCCGTCGGCGTCCTCAGCAAACTCCTGCTGAAAGTTTGGGTCCTCGGGTCTGGCCTCAAACTCGCAGTACTGGCCTTCAATGTTCTCGTTCTCCTCCTCGTTCACTCCGTCAGCTAGAAGCACGCAACGAACAGAACAGACAAACAAGCACAGATAAATAATCATATAAAATCAAATAAGCTCTGAAAATCATGAAATTTATATGGGAGGTAGAGTCTGATTTTAGATGATTTTAGGAAGAAGAATCAGTGAAATCAGATTTGGCATTTGGCTTTGAAAGATGGCCGCAATTTAATCATGAAGGAAAAGACTAATGCGTGATTAGAAGATATCCTTTTGTCTTCACGTGGGGTGCTGGGTGGTGCTTTTGCATGTGTTGTTGCTCAGGCCCACGCGTCATACAGACATGCATGGGAAGGGAGAGAGAGAAGCCAGCGAAAGGGTCACGAGTGTTCTTCTTGCTTCATGCATGTGCGCCATGGTTAGAGCTCATGGGTAGCTCGGGTTAGGAGGAGAAGAGCAAGAAGAAGACAATGGTGAGAGAGAGGACAGCGGCAGGATGCTCATGAGCCGCTCACCTCGTCCGGCAACGACGGTCGAGCCCGGCCCATATGCACGACCGTATGCGGGAGGCAAGGCGAAGCGCTGCGAGAGCGAGCGAGCGAGCTGAACTGGAGGGGGGGTGAGCTTGCTGTGGTGGAGGACGCTGCACTGGCGTGCCCCTTTTATAGGCTGGAAGGTGATCACTGCATTGCCACTGGCTACTAGTTCGCCACTAATGGCAGCTCTGTGCGTGCTTGCTTCAATGTAGGCCGGTGCTTGCTAGCGAGCGCCACTTGCAAAGCGAAAGACAATGGGCAGTGCGGCGTGTAGCGGGATGGTGGAGCGATGTGATAGCGTCCGGTGGTTGTACGTGGCATGCAAATGGACGGTGCGACATGTAGATGGACGATGGCGTTTAGTGAAGGCATTGGTGGTCGGCACGCATGCGAGGACGAGTTGAGCAGTGTGCTACGCTGCTTGCGTGCGTGCTTTGCTTGGTGCTGGCTACTGGTGCAGGCAAATGGACGGTGCCTAATTAGCGTATATGGTTAAAGTGACGAGGGGCTGCTGGTGTGCGTGGTAAAAATATGGGTGTTTTCTATGGTGCTGTGCGCACACGCTTTGCCTCGCTCTATTTGCTGTGTGCATGCAGGTGTGCTGCTCATGTTGCTGATTTCATGGAGGAGTGAGAGGGAGTGGGAGGCAGGTCCCATGACACCAGCGGCGAGGCGAGGTGGAGGGGCCAACATGTCACGGTGGTGCGCGAGCGGCTGCGCTCGGCGAGGCGGGGGTCCGGGGCGCGGAGGCGCCGTGGCGGTAGTGGTGGGGCCAGTGCACGCGGTCACTGTCGGGCGAGGGCGAGCGGAGCGCGCGAGGGAAAGGTGGGGGACGGGCGGGTGATGCTAGTGCTACGGTGCGCGGGATATAATTTCAATAGAGATGACTGGGATGGATATATAGGGTGGACAAGAGTTGGAAGGAAATTAAAATAGAGCTCAAATGACTTTAGTTTTCAAAATAGATTTTGAAAATATTTTTTAGCGAGTGATTTTAGAGCTTCAATTTTCAGGATGTTACAAACCTACCCCACTTAAAAGGAATCTCGTCCTCGAGATTCGACTGGCTCCTAAAAAGGTGAGGAAATTCTTTCTTTAGGGCATCTTCTCTTTCCCAGGCTGCCTCTGCTTCAGTGTGTCTACTCCACTGAACACGACAAATTCGGACGGTTGATGTCCTTGTCTGCTTGGTGACTGTGTCTAAGATTCTTATTGGCACTTCTTGATATCGCAGATCATCTTGTAAAATCAACTATATCTGGTGATATTTGTTCCTCTGGTACTCTGAGGCATTTCTTCAATTGAGAGATATGAAATATGTTGTGTATATCAGAAACCCGCCGGTTTGCTCCAACCATTGCCTATTCCTGTTTGGAAATGGGATGAGATAGGTATGGATTTTCTGAATGGATTACCCAAGACCCAAAAAGGGAATGATTCAATATGGGTAATAGTGGACCGCCTTACTAAGGTTGCTCACTTTATACCTGTGCGCACCGTAGCACTAGCATCACCCGCCCGTCCCCCACCTTTCCCTCGCGCGCTCCGCTCGCCCCTCGCCCGACAGTGACCGCGTGCACTGGCCCCACACTACCGCCACGGCGCCTCCGCGCCCGGACCCCCGCCTCGCCGAGCGCAGCCGCTCGCGCACCACCGTGACATGTTGGCCCCTCCACCTCGCCTCGCCGCTGGTGTCATGGGACCTGCCTCCCACTCCCTCTCACTCCTCCA
>JAHUYU010000476.1:0-20568 GCA_030439765.1 Tripidium arundinaceum | reverse complement strand
TGTTGATGGCTAAGCTCAACCGGTTTGTAATTGTTGATGGAGAAGGGCAACAAGAGATGTTTGATAGGTTGATGACCTTAGTTGGCAAAATTAGAGGCTATGGTGGTGATGAGCTAGATGACCACAAGGTAGTGAAGATCATGTTGGAAGCTTACTCTCCAAGAAATGAGACCATGGTCACTCTAATTAGAGACAAGAAGAAGTTTGAGCACTTCACTCCAAATGATGTGCTTGGAAGAATCTTGACCTTTGACATGCAAAGAGAAGAAGCAAATGAGAGGAGAAGACTTGGTGAGTTGCAAGCCAAGTTAGATGGCATGAAGATCAAGGATGTAGCACTCAAAGCCAACAAGACAAGCAAGAGAAGCACCTCAAATAAGGCCAAGGATAGCAAGCAAGCATCAACAAGAAAGCATAAAGAAACCAAGCAAGTGCAAGAAAATGAAGATACAACATCATCCTCAAGTGAAGAAGAAAGTGATGGCACCGAATACAAGAAGACTGACGATATGGCTCTTTTCATGAAGAAATATCACAAAGGTTTGAAGAACCAAGGCTACAAGGTAGTGAGAAGAAAGTATGTTAGCAAGAAGAAGAGGACTTGCTACAATTGTGGAAGCACCGAACACTTTGTTGCCAAGTGTCCTTATGAGAACAAAGAAAACAACAACAAGAGGGACAAGAAAGAGAGCAAGCATGAGTACAAGAGGAGTTACAAGCAAATAGGTGAAGCTCACATTGGGCATGAGTGGGACTCAACTAGAGAGTCAAGTGATGAGGATGTGAAGATTGCAACCGTGGCTATCCAAAAGCCATCCTCTACACCAAGGCTCTTCAACAATATCATTTTTTTCCAATTACTAAAAGTTTTTTTCCTATAAATAAAAAAAGTGTTTTATAAAAAGTTAAAAATAATAAATAAATAAAAATAATAATAACATGATTTTTGAAAATGAGCTTAAGGACATATTTGCGGAATTGCTCCTTCGGGTATTTTTGTCACTAACCTTTCAGGTTTGAGCAAAAAGAACGAAGGACAGAAACGCAAAGGTAAATCCAATGAAACATTATTTCAACAATGAAGCACAATCAGCGGAGAGTGCTATCATCCAAACTTGATTTTGCATGTCACAAAATTCAAGTGTGGGGGTGAGCTCTTTAAAGCATCTCATGACATGCTTCATTCATTGATTTCGTCTTGGTTATTTCTACCTTGTTTTACCTATATGCCTTGCTCACCATGATAAAGTCATCTAAAAAAATTATAATGATAAAAAAATATCACTTTTCAGTGACTAAATTTCTTCAATAATAATAATAATAATAAATTGTTTTGCATAATAAACTCGTTTTAACTTAGACTTATATTTTCTTTAGAATAAAGTTATGACCTCCCTTTCTCCCACAATAAAAAAAACTTGGTGCTAGACAAGTTCCCTTCGGGTATTCTTGGTCAATAACAATTACAGGAACGAAGGATGAACAATGTCTACAAACATGGGTGCTGCAATACACGCTAAAGAGATGCTCCAACATTCACACTTGGTTTTTAGTGTCAAATGACATAAAAGCCCAAGTGTGGGGGACCCGACCCTACCATGCTTTTTCTCGGGCACACTGGTTTGCACTCCATTTTCTCACCCATGCCTTGCACCTATAAGTTTGATTATGTTTAAAAATGTCATACATGTTAATCAAACTTAAAATAAGAGATAAAATCTTGCCAAATTATGAACTTGACTTTATATAGATTGGCCGGCATAAACTTTATTCCTAGTTCATACACTTGTTACTTGTGGACATGTCGCTATTTTGAAAACATGTCAACTAAGCTGTTGTGAAGTGAGATATGGCAAAGACTAAAGAAATCCTATCTTTTCTATGTAAGCTCTTGGAGAATTTCTGTATTGCTAAAACTTCAAAAAATTATAGCAATACTCCTCCTCAATGGTGAGATATCCAACCAAAGCCATATGATATTACACATTGTAAAACCTTGAAACATATGCTGCTTGTTATCATGTTGAGCTTTGTCAAATTGTTGTGACCCTTGAGAGATTCTCGTCATGCACCCATGATCAAGATTCACGTACACCCAAATATAACATGCGACTCTTACACTGAGAGTTGCGCAAAAACATGTCATCCATCCACCAAATAAAATACTCCATTCATATGTCATGACCCTCTCTCTCAAAATCCTCCTTTGCCAAAGAAAATATGGGCTATGCAAAAAGAGGAAAAAAATGATGAGCATGAAGAGAAATCCATGCTAAAGAGCATGCAAAAAAGAGAGAGAGAGAGAAATAATATCCATGCCAAAAGCCATGAGAGAAAAAAGAAGAAGAAGAAAAGATAGCCCATGTTTCCTAAAATGAAGCAAAGAGGGAGAGAGTCATGAACAAGGAGTCTACACAAAAAAAAGATTTTAATTTCCACACACATGCACTTCTTGATCAAAGTGTATGGCTTGCATCTCCTTGGATCCAGTTTTTGACTTAGCAATATTATGTGATGCAAGTATGCCTCTCTTTTCATCCCTACCCAAAGCTCCACATAAGCCTTTTTAGAAGTAGGATGGAAAAGAAGGCAAATTCAAAAGCCTTTGGTAAGGACTATACACATTGAGCGATTTGAGAGTACCATTCAAGGAGAAATATGTGCTATGTTTTTAATTTTAAAAATACAAAAACTCCAAGTATGCTTCATAGAGGGAAAGTGATGACTTGGTGTCACAGCCGTTCCACTTTTCAACCACTTAAGACGACATGGTAGACACTTCAAAAAATCCACAGGTATAAGGAATGACATGGAATAACTTTTATGCTAGCATCATATCTTTTGAAGTCATACCTCATAGTTACATATACCTTTGCTCGAGGATGAGCAAAGAACAAGTGTGGGGGAGCTTGTTGGCGGTCCTTATCGATCAAATCCAACCGCCAATTAAGTTGCAAAAAAGAGGAGAAATTGACAAACTTAATCACATATGCATTTACTATTAACCAAGTTCCACATGTATTTGGAGAACATTATTTTTGCAGGTCACAAACACAAATACATGGAAGATTTCACCAAAAGGCGCTTTCCAACACTGATTTGCGCAAAGAAATAAAGGAGATGCCCACTAAATCAACCCAAAATGGGCAAGGCACCACAGAGCACTGGTCCAGGTCCAGCCCAAGGCCTGCCAGGCAAAGGCGGTGGCGAGACGGCTCGGTCAGGGGCCGGCCGCTCCCTGGGGCGGCCGCTCCCTCCCTGACACGGCTCAGCCTCCCCTTCATGTGGCGGTGGCATGGACGCATGCTGAGGCGGTGGAGCTCATGCCTCGCGCCAAAAATAGCCCTCAGCACCGCCTTAGCCCATTATAAATAGAGGGGCACCCCCCCTCTCTCAACACACCACAAGGGCTCTCCTCACTCTATTTGCCAAGATGTAAAAATAGTATAGGATTAGTTGGGAGTTAGGGAGAGATGCTAAAGTTCCGGAAGAGCCCTCGGAGTTCCGGTATAATCTTATATCGGTCCTTTGTAAGACTCAAGTATTTCATATATTTATCTTCTCCAATTACTGAAATGTCCTTCATGGTTATCTAATTTATGCCTTAGTGGTTTAGCTCATCATGGTTAAGTGTAGTGTTTTACACCTTGGCATGGGATCTCCGTTCGACAGATGCTCTAGTTTTTACGTGAGACTAGAGTAGTAATCGATAGTGTAGACGTGGTGTCTTGACTATAGGTTACCTGAGTTTGCGCCCAACCCCACGGATAGCTGTGGTAGCCCCGGAGGTGACAGCTCCGACCAGGCCTTTGTATTCCACCACGTTCGGGTTGGTGTTTTCGTAGAGCTTTTGGCAGCCTGACCCCGATCACCCCTTCCCAGTCTTTTCGAGGATCGGAAAGGAACTGCTGCTCCGAAGTGCCATGGTGTGATCGCTATGTTTAACCTTTGCTTAGTTAATCCCTCTGGTATGAACTAGAATAGAACCACAATAATGGAGAAGTAAATAGGAACCTTGAACTCTCCCGTTGTCCTCCCAGCTTAGCCTGTCTACTCTTCTATCTTATCATGGAGTATTTTATTTGGTGGATGGATGACATGTTTTTGCGCAACTCTCAGTGTAAGAGTCGCATGTTATATTTGGGTGTACGTGAATCTTGATCATGGGTGCATGACGAGAATCTCTCAAGGGTCACAACAATTTGACAAAGCTCAACATGATAACAAGCAGCATATGTTTCAAGGTTTTACAATGTGTAATATCATATGGCTTTGGTTGGATATCTCACCATTGAGGAGGAGTATTGCTATAATTTTTTGAAGTTTTAGCAATACAGAAATTCTCCAAGAGCTTACATAGAAAAGATAGGATTTCTTTAGTCTTTGCCATATCTCACTTCACAACAGCTTAGTTGACATGTTTTCAAAATAGCGACATGTCCACAAGTAACAAGTGTATGAACTAGGAATAAAGTTTATGCCGGCCAATCTATATAAAGTCAAGTTCATAATTTGGCAAGATTTTATCTCTTATTTTAAGTTTGATTAACATGTATGACATTTTTAAACATAATCAAACTTATAGGTGCAAGGCATGGGTGAGAAAATGGAGTGCAAACCAGTGTGCCCGAGAAAAAGCATGGTAGGGTCGGGTCCCCCACACTTGGGCTTTTATGTCATTTGACACTAAAAACCAAGTGTGAATGTTGGAGCATCTCTTTAGCGTGTATTGCAGCACCCATGTTTGTAGACATTGTTCATCCTTCGTTCCTGTAATTGTTATTGACCAAGAATACCCGAAGGGAACTTGTCTAGCACCAAGTTTTTTTTATTGTGGGAGAAAGGGAGGTCATAACTTTATTCTAAAGAAAATATAAGTCTAAGTTAAAACGAGTTTATTATGCAAAACAATTTATTATTATTATTATTATTGAAGAAATTTAGTCACTGAAAAGTGATATTTTTTTATCATTATAATTTTTTTAGATGACTTTATCATGGTGAGCAAGGCATATAGGTAAAACAAGGTAGAAATAACCAAGACGAAATCAATGAATGAAGCATGTCATGAGATGCTTTAAAGAGCTCACCCCCACACTTGAATTTTGTGACATGCAAAATCAAGTTTGGATGATAGCACTCTCCGCTGATTGTGCTTCATTGTTGAAATAATGTTTCATTGGATTTACCTTTGCGTTTCTGTCCTTCGTTCTTTTTGCTCAAACCTGAAAGGTTAGTGACAAAAATACCCGAAGGAGCAATTCCGCAAATATGTCCTTAAGCTCATTTTCAAAAATCATGTTATTATTATTTTTATTTATTTATTATTTTTAACTTTTTATAAAACACTTTTTTTATTTATAGGAAAAAAACTTTTAGTAATTGGAAAAAAATGATATTGTTGAAGAGCCTTGGTGTAGAGGATGGCTTTTGGATAGCCACGGTTGCAATCTTCACATCCTCATCACTTGACTCTCTAGTTGAGTCCCACTCATGCCCAATGTGAGCTTCACCTATTTGCTTGTAACTCCTCTTGTACTCATGCTTGCTCTCTTTCTTGTCCCTCTTGTTGTTGTTTTCTTTGTTCTCATAAGGACACTTGGCAACAAAGTGTTCGGTGCTTCCACAATTGTAGCAAGTCCTCTTCTTCTTGCTAACATACTTTCTTCTCACTACCTTGTAGCCTTGGTTCTTCAAACCTTTGTGATATTTCTTCATGAAAAGAGCCATATCGTCAGTCTTCTTGTATTCGGTGCCATCACTTTCTTCTTCACTTGAGGATGATGTTGTATCTTCATTTTCTTGCACTTGCTTGGTTTCTTTATGCTTTCTTGTTGATGCTTGCTTGCTATCCTTGGCCTTATTTGAGGTGCTTCTCTTGCTTGTCTTGTTGGCTTTGAGTGCTACATCCTTGATCTTCATGCCATCTAACTTGGCTTGCAACTCACCAAGTCTTCTCCTCTCATTTGCTTCTTCTCTTTGCATGTCAAAGGTCAAGATTCTTCCAAGCACATCATTTGGAGTGAAGTGCTCAAACTTCTTCTTGTCTCTAATTAGAGTGACCATGGTCTCATTTCTTGGAGAGTAAGCTTCCAACATGATCTTCACTACCTTGTGGTCATCTAGCTCATCACCACCATAGCCTCTAATTTTGCCAACTAAGGTCATCAACCTATCAAACATCTCTTGTTGCCCTTCTCCATCAACAATTACAAACCGGTTGAGCTTAGCCATCAACAAATCAATCCTTGCCTTTCTCACTTTGTCAACCCCTTCATGAGCTAGGTGCAAAGTGTCCCAAATCTTCTTGGCAACATCAACATTCATCACTCTATTGTATTCATCTCCATCCAAAGCACTGAGCAACACACTTGTGGCTTGACCGTTGAGGTGGACAGCCATCATCTCTTCATTTGTTGGCTATTCGGGATCCTCCGGTGGCTCAAACCCATTGCACACAATCTCCCAAATGCCGGGGTGAAGACCTATAAGATAAGCCCTCATCAAGTTCTTCCACTTGGCAAAGTTAGTCCCATCAAAATGAGGTAACTTGCCTGCAGGTACATTGATGAAAGACTTGCGATCACGGTTAGTCAAAAATGAATAATTGAAGGATACGGTGGAGTATTTCTTCTTGTTGGTGCTGCTGCCCTTGTCCTTCTTCTTCACTTTGTCACCCTTGGACACATGGTAGGACTCATCATCATCACCATCGTCGGAGCTACTCGATAGCTCACTAGATGATGTGTCCTTCGCTTTGTCTTTGGCTTTTGCTTCTTCTTCCTTCTTCCTTTCTTCTCTTCTCTTGGCTCTTGCTTGTCTCTTGAGCTTTCTCTCTTCTTTTCGCTTCTTCTTCTCTTTGAGTCTTTGTAGCTCCCTTGCATTCTCCCTTGCTTCTCTTTTTGCTTTCTTGGCGGCCTTTCTTCCCTTCCGGTCTTCCTCCTTCTCAATATCAGTGGGCTCATATGGAAGAGTCCCACTGCCTGGTGTAGAGGCGGAGAGCTCACAGCTGTCATCGATCTCATGTAGGTCCAAGTCCTCCGGATTGACATGAACCGGTGATGTAGCACCGGATCCTCCTCCGGTCTCCATACTTCACGCGGTAAAGCATATATGAAGTAACCTGGCTCTGATACCACTTGTAGGATCTCTGGTAAGCCTAGAGGGGGGTGAATAGGCCTGCAAAAACTCAACTCGAAAAACTGTCAGACCAGAGGGCGGCACTGCCGCACCTGGAGGGTGGCACTGCCGCACTCAGCAGAGAGACAGTGAAACAATTCAAATTTCATCCAACCAAAATTAGATCGGACAAATTTCTTGGCTTCCTGCAGGGTTATATATCACAGATCGAGAGCTAAACAGAGTAGAAAAGGTATAACCAACTAGATCGACCGCAAACCCTAGAATGGGCCTCAACACAAATATGAATTGCAAGAAAATGAAGATACAACATCATCCTCAAGTGAAGAAGAAAGTGATGGCACCGAATACAAGAAGACTGACGATATGGCTCTTTTCATGAAGAAATATCACAAAGGTTTGAAGAACCAAGGCTACAAGGTAGTGAGAAGAAAGTATGTTAGCAAGAAGAAGAGGACTTGCTACAATTGTGGAAGCACCGAACACTTTGTTGCCAAGTGTCCTTATGAGAACAAAGAAAACAACAACAAGAGGGACAAGAAAGAGAGCAAGCATGAGTACAAGAGGAGTTACAAGCAAATAGGTGAAGCTCACATTGGGCATGAGTGGGACTCAACTAGAGAGTCAAGTGATGAGGATGTGAAGATTGCAACCGTGGCTATCCAAAAGCCATCCTCTACACCAAGGCTCTTCAACAATATCATTTTTTTCCAATTACTAAAAGTTTTTTTCCTATAAATAAAAAAAGTGTTTTATAAAAAGTTAAAAATAATAAATAAATAAAAATAATAATAACATGATTTTTGAAAATGAGCTTAAGGACATATTTGCGGAATTGCTCCTTCGGGTATTTTTGTCACTAACCTTTCAGGTTTGAGCAAAAAGAACGAAGGACAGAAACGCAAAGGTAAATCCAATGAAACATTATTTCAACAATGAAGCACAATCAGCGGAGAGTGCTATCATCCAAACTTGATTTTGCATGTCACAAAATTCAAGTGTGGGGGTGAGCTCTTTAAAGCATCTCATGACATGCTTCATTCATTGATTTCGTCTTGGTTATTTCTACCTTGTTTTACCTATATGCCTTGCTCACCATGATAAAGTCATCTAAAAAAATTATAATGATAAAAAAATATCACTTTTCAGTGACTAAATTTCTTCAATAATAATAATAATAATAAATTGTTTTGCATAATAAACTCGTTTTAACTTAGACTTATATTTTCTTTAGAATAAAGTTATGACCTCCCTTTCTCCCACAATAAAAAAAACTTGGTGCTAGACAAGTTCCCTTCGGGTATTCTTGGTCAATAACAATTACAGGAACGAAGGATGAACAATGTCTACAAACATGGGTGCTGCAATACACGCTAAAGAGATGCTCCAACATTCACACTTGGTTTTTAGTGTCAAATGACATAAAAGCCCAAGTGTGGGGGACCCGACCCTACCATGCTTTTTCTCGGGCACACTGGTTTGCACTCCATTTTCTCACCCATGCCTTGCACCTATAAGTTTGATTATGTTTAAAAATGTCATACATGTTAATCAAACTTAAAATAAGAGATAAAATCTTGCCAAATTATGAACTTGACTTTATATAGATTGGCCGGCATAAACTTTATTCCTAGTTCATACACTTGTTACTTGTGGACATGTCGCTATTTTGAAAACATGTCAACTAAGCTGTTGTGAAGTGAGATATGGCAAAGACTAAAGAAATCCTATCTTTTCTATGTAAGCTCTTGGAGAATTTCTGTATTGCTAAAACTTCAAAAAATTATAGCAATACTCCTCCTCAATGGTGAGATATCCAACCAAAGCCATATGATATTACACATTGTAAAACCTTGAAACATATGCTGCTTGTTATCATGTTGAGCTTTGTCAAATTGTTGTGACCCTTGAGAGATTCTCGTCATGCACCCATGATCAAGATTCACGTACACCCAAATATAACATGCGACTCTTACACTGAGAGTTGCGCAAAAACATGTCATCCATCCACCAAATAAAATACTCCATGATAAGATAGAAGAGTAGACAGGCTAAGCTGGGAGGACAACGGGAGAGTTCAAGGTTCCTATTTACTTCTCCATTATTGTGGTTCTATTCTAGTTCATACCAGAGGGATTAACTAAGCAAAGGTTAAACATAGCGATCACACCATGGCACTTCGGAGCAGCAGTTCCTTTCCGATCCTCGAAAAGACTGGGAAGGGGTGATCGGGGTCAGGCTGCCAAAAGCTCTACGAAAACACCAACCCGAACGTGGTGGAATACAAAGGCCTGGTCGGAGCTGTCACCTCCGGGGCTACCACAGCTATCCGTGGGGTTGGGCGCAAACTCAGGTAACCTATAGTCAAGACACCACGTCTACACTATCGATTACTACTCTAGTCTCACGTAAAAACTAGAGCATCTGTCGAACGGAGATCCCATGCCAAGGTGTAAAACACTACACTTAACCATGATGAGCTAAACCACTAAGGCATAAATTAGATAACCATGAAGGACATTTCAGTAATTGGAGAAGATAAATATATGAAATACTTGAGTCTTACAAAGGACCGATATAAGATTATACCGGAACTCCGAGGGCTCTTCCGGAACTTTAGCATCTCTCCCTAACTCCCAACTAATCCTATACTATTTTTACATCTTGGCAAATAGAGTGAGGAGAGCCCTTGTGGTGTGTTGAGAGAGGGGGGGTGCCCCTCTATTTATAATGGGCTAAGGCGGTGCTGAGGGCTATTTTTGGCGCGAGGCATGAGCTCCACCGCCTCAGCATGCGTCCATGCCACCGCCACATGAAGGGGAGGCTGAGCCGTGTCAGGGAGGGAGCGGCCGCCCCAGGGAGCGGCCGGCCCCTGACCGAGCCGTCTCGCCACCGCCTTTGCCTGGCAGGCCTTGGGCTGGACCTGGACCAGTGCTCTGTGGTGCCTTGCCCATTTTGGGTTGATTTAGTGGGCATCTCCTTTATTTCTTTGCGCAAATCAGTGTTGGAAAGCGCCTTTTGGTGAAATCTTCCATGTATTTGTGTTTGTGACCTGCAAAAATAATGTTCTCCAAATACATGTGGAACTTGGTTAATAGTAAATGCATATGTGATTAAGTTTGTCAATTTCTCCTCTTTTTTGCAACTTAATTGGCGGTTGGATTTGATCGATAAGGACCGCCAACAAGCTCCCCCACACTTGTTCTTTGCTCATCCTCGAGCAAAGGTATATGTAACTATGAGGTATGACTTCAAAAGATATGAGCTAGCATAAAAGTTATTCCATGTCATTCCTTATACCTGTGGATTTTTTGAAGTGTCTACCATGTCGTCTTAAGTGGTTGAAAAGTGGAACGGCTGTGACACCATGTCATCACTTTCCCTCTATGAAGCATACTTGGAGTTTTTGTATTTTTAAAATTAAAAACATAGCACATATTTCTCCTTGAATGGTACTCTCAAATCGCTCAATGTGTATAGTCCTTACCAAAGGCTTTGAATTTGCCTTCTTTTCCATCCTACTTCTAAAAAGGCTTATGTGGAGCTTTGGGTAGGGATGAAAAGAGAGGCATACTTGCATCACATAATATTGCTAAGTCAAAAACTGGATCCAAGGAGATGCAAGCCATACACTTTGATCAAGAAGTGCATGTGTGTGGAAATTAAAATCTTTTTTTGTGTATAGACTCCTTGTTCATGACTCTCTCCCTCTTTGCTTCATTTAGGAAACATGGGCTATCTTTTCTTCTTCTTCTTTTTTCTCTCATGGCTTTTGGCATGGATATTATTCTCTCTCTCTCTCTTTTTTGCATGCTCTTTAGCATGGATTTCTCTTCATGCTCCTCATTTTTTTTCCTCTTTTGCATAGCCCATATTTTCTTTGGCAAAGGAGGATTTTGAGAGAGAGGGTCATGACATATGAATGGAGTATTTTATTTGGTGGATGGATGACATGTTTTTGCGCAACTCTCAGTGTAAGAGTCGCATGTTATATTTGGGTGTACGTGAATCTTGATCATGGGTGCATGACGAGAATCTCTCAAGGGTCACAACAATTTGACAAAGCTCAACATGATAACAAGCAGCATATGTTTCAAGTTTTACAATGTGTAATATCATATGGCTTTGGTTGGATCTCACCATTGAGGAGGAGTATTGCTATAATTTTTTGAAGTTTTAGCAATACAGAAATTCTCCAAGAGCTTACATAGAAAAGATAGGATTTCTTAGTCTTTGCCATATCTCACTTCACAACAGCTTAGTTGACATGTTTCAAAATAGCGACATGTCCACAAGTAACAAGTGTATGAACTAGGAATAAAGTTTATGCCGGCCAATCTATATAAAGTCAAGTTCATAATTTGGCAAGATTTTATCTCTTATTTTAAGTTTGATTAACATGTATGACATTTTTAAACATAATCAAACTATAGGTGCAAGGCATGGGTGAGAAAATGGAGTGCAACCAGTGTGCCCGAGAAAAAGCATGGTAGGGTCGGGTCCCCCACACTTGGGCTTTTATGTCATTTGACACTAAAAACCAAGTGTGAATGTTGGAGCATCTCTTTAGCGTGTATTGCAGCACCCATGTTTGTAGACATTGTTCATCCTTCGTTCCTGTAATTGTTATTGACCAAGAATACCCGAAGGGAACTTGTCTAGCACCAAGTTTTTTTTATTGTGGGAGAAAGGGAGGTCATAACTTTATTCTAAAGAAAATATAAGTCTAAGTTAAAACGAGTTTATTATGCAAAACAATTTATTATTATTATTATTATTGAAGAAATTTAGTCACTGAAAAGTGATATTTTTTTATCATTATAATTTTTTTAGATGACTTTATCATGGTGAGCAAGGCATATAGGTAAAACAAGGTAGAAATAACCAAGACGAAATCAATGAATGAAGCATGTCATGAGATGCTTTAAAGAGCTCACCCCCACACTTGAATTTTGTGACATGCAAAATCAAGTTTGGATGATAGCACTCTCCGCTGATTGTGCTTCATTGTTGAAATAATGTTTCATTGGATTTACCTTTGCGTTTCTGTCCTTCGTTCTTTTTGCTCAAACCTGAAAGGTTAGTGACAAAAATACCCGAAGGAGCAATTCCGCAAATATGTCCTTAAGCTCATTTTCAAAAATCATGTTATTATTATTTTTATTTATTTATTATTTTAAACTTTTTATAAAACACTTTTTTTATTTATAGGAAAAAAAACTTTTAGTAATTGGAAAAAAAATGATATTGTTGAAGAGCCTTGGTGTAGAGGATGGCTTTTGGATAGCCACGGTTGCAATCTTCACATCCTCATCACTTGACTCTCTAGTTGAGTCCCACTCATGCCCAATGTGAGCTTCACCTATTGCTTGTAACTCCTCTTGTACTCATGCTTGCTCTCTTTCTTGTCCCTCTTGTTGTTGTTTTCTTTGTTCTCATAAGGACACTTGGCAACAAAGTGTTCGGTGCTTCCACAATTGTAGCAAGTCCTCTTCTTCTTGCTAACATACTTTCTTCTCACTACCTTGTAGCCTTGGTTCTTCAAACCTTTGTGATATTTCTTCATGAAAAGAGCCATATCGTCAGTCTTCTTGTATTCGGTGCCATCACTTTCTTCTTCACTCCAAATGATGTGCTTGGAAGAATCTTGACCTTTGACATGCAAAGAGAAGAAGCAAATGAGAGGAGAAGACTTGGTGAGTTGCAAGCCAAGTTAGATGGCATGAAGATCAAGGATGTAGCACTCAAAGCCAACAAGACAAGCAAGAGAAGCACCTCAAATAAGGCCAAGGATAGCAAGCAAGCATCAACAAGAAAGCATAAAGAAACCAAGCAAGTGCAAGAAAATGAAGATACAACATCATCCTCAAGTGAAGAAGAAAGTGATGGCACCGAATACAAGAAGACTGACGATATGGCTCTTTTCATGAAGAAATATCACAAAGGTTTGAAGAACCAAGGCTACAAGGTAGTGAGAAGAAAGTATGTTAGCAAGAAGAAGAGGACTTGCTACAATTGTGGAAGCACCGAACACTTTGTTGCCAAGTGTCCTTATGAGAACAAAGAAAACAACAACAAGAGGGACAAGAAAGAGAGCAAGCATGAGTACAAGAGGAGTTACAAGCAAATAGGTGAAGCTCACATTGGGCATGAGTGGGACTCAACTAGAGAGTCAAGTGATGAGGATGTGAAGATTGCAACCGTGGCTATCCAAAAGCCATCCTCTACACCAAGGCTCTTCAACAATATCATTTTTTTCCAATTACTAAAAGTTTTTTTCCTATAAATAAAAAAAGTGTTTTATAAAAAGTTAAAAATAATAAATAAATAAAAATAATAATAACATGATTTTGAAATGAGCTTAAGGACATATTTGCGGAATTGCTCCTTCGGGTATTTTTGTCACTAACCTTTCAGGTTTGAGCAAAAAGAACGAAGGACAGAAACGCAAAGGTAAATCCAATGAAACATTATTTCAACAATGAAGCACAATCAGCGGAGAGTGCTATCATCCAAACTTGATTTTGCATGTCACAAAATTCAAGTGTGGGGGTGAGCTCTTTAAAGCATCTCATGACATGCTTCATTCATTGATTTCGTCTTGGTTATTTCTACCTTGTTTTACCTATATGCCTTGCTCACCATGATAAAGTCATCTAAAAAAATTATAATGATAAAAAAATATCACTTTTCAGTGACTAAATTTCTTCAATAATAATAATAATAATAAATTGTTTTGCATAATAAACTCGTTTTAACTTAGACTTATATTTTCTTTAGAATAAAGTTATGACCTCCCTTTCTCCCACAATAAAAAAAACTTGGTGCTAGACAAGTTCCCTTCGGGTATTCTTGGTCAATAACAATTACAGGAACGAAGGATGAACAATGTCTACAAACATGGGTGCTGCAATACACGCTAAAGAGATGCTCCAACATTCACACTTGGTTTTTAGTGTCAAATGACATAAAAGCCCAAGTGTGGGGGACCCGACCCTACCATGCTTTTTCTCGGGCACACTGGTTTGCACTCCATTTTCTCACCCATGCCTTGCACCTATAAGTTTGATTATGTTTAAAAATGTCATACATGTTAATCAAACTTAAAATAAGAGATAAAATCTTGCCAAATTATGAACTTGACTTTATATAGATTGGCCGGCATAAACTTTATTCCTAGTTCATACACTTGTTACTTGTGGACATGTCGCTATTTTGAAAACATGTCAACTAAGCTGTTGTGAAGTGAGATATGGCAAAGACTAAAGAAATCCTATCTTTTCTATGTAAGCTCTTGGAGAATTTCTGTATTGCTAAAACTTCAAAAAATTATAGCAATACTCCTCCTCAATGGTGAGATATCCAACCAAAGCCATATGATATTACACATTGTAAAACCTTGAAACATATGCTGCTTGTTATCATGTTGAGCTTTGTCAAATTGTTGTGACCCTTGAGAGATTCTCGTCATGCACCCATGATCAAGATTCACGTACACCCAAATATAACATGCGACTCTTACACTGAGAGTTGCGCAAAAACATGTCATCCATCCACCAAATAAAATACTCCATTCATATGTCATGACCCTCTCTCTCAAAATCCTCCTTTGCCAAAGAAAATATGGGCTATGCAAAAAGAGGAAAAAAATGATGAGCATGAAGAGAAATCCATGCTAAAGAGCATGCAAAAAAGAGAGAGAGAGAGAAATAATATCCATGCCAAAAGCCATGAGAGAAAAAAGAAGAAGAAGAAAAGATAGCCCATGTTTCCTAAAATGAAGCAAAGAGGGAGAGAGTCATGAACAAGGAGTCTACACAAAAAAAGATTTTAATTTCCACACACATGCACTTCTTGATCAAAGTGTATGGCTTGCATCTCCTTGGATCCAGTTTTTGACTTAGCAATATTATGTGATGCAAGTATGCCTCTTTTCATCCCTACCCAAAGCTCCACATAAGCCTTTTTAGAAGTAGGATGGAAAAGAAGGCAAATTCAAAAGCCTTTGGTAAGGACTATACACATTGAGCGATTTGAGAGTACCATTCAAGGAGAAATATGTGCTATGTTTTTAATTTAAAAATACAAAAACTCCAAGTATGCTTCATAGAGGGAAAGTGATGACTTGGTGTCACAGCCGTTCCACTTTTCAACCACTTAAGACGACATGGTAGACACTTCAAAAATCCACAGGTATAAGGAATGACATGGAATAACTTTTATGCTAGCTCATATCTTTTGAAGTCATACCTCATAGTTACATATACCTTTGCTCGAGGATGAGCAAGAACAAGTGTGGGGGAGCTTGTTGGCGGTCCTTATCGATCAAATCCAACCGCCAATAAGTTGCAAAAAAGAGGAGAAATTGACAAACTTAATCACATATGCATTTACTATTAACCAAGTTCCACATGTATTTGGAGAACATTATTTTTGCAGGTCACAAACACAAATACATGGAAGATTTCACCAAAAGGCGCTTTCCAACACTGATTTGCGCAAAGAAATAAAGGAGATGCCCACTAAATCAACCCAAAATGGGCAAGGCACCACAGAGCACTGGTCCAGGTCCAGCCCAAGGCCTGCCAGGCAAAGGCGGTGGCGAGACGGCTCGGTCAGGGGCCGGCCGCTCCCTGGGGCGGCCGCTCCCTCCCTGACACGGCTCAGCCTCCCCTTCATGTGGCGGTGGCATGGACGCATGCTGAGGCGGTGGAGCTCATGCCTCGCGCCAAAAATAGCCCTCAGCACCGCCTTAGCCCATTATAAATAGAGGGGCACCCCCCTCTCTCAACACACCACAAGGGCTCTCCTCACTCTATTTGCCAGATGTAAAAATAGTATAGGATTAGTTGGGAGTTAGGGAGAGATGCTAAAGTTCCGGAAGAGCCCTCGGAGTTCCGGTATAATCTTATATCGGTCCTTTGTAAGACTCAAGTATTTCATATATTTATCTTCTCCAATTACTGAAATGTCCTTCATGGTTATCTAATTTGCCTTAGTGGTTTAGCTCATCATGGTTAAGTGTAGTGTTTACACCTTGGCAAATAGAGTGAGGAGAGCCCTTGTGGTGTGTTGAGAGAGGGGGGGTGCCCCTCTATTTATAATGGGCTAAGGCGGTGCTGAGGGCTATTTTTGGCGCGAGGCATGAGCTCCACCGCCTCAGCATGCGTCCATGCCACCGCCACATGAAGGGGAGGCTGAGCCGTGTCAGGGAGGGAGCGGCCGCCCCAGGGAGCGGCCGGCCCCTGACCGAGCCGTCTCGCCACCGCCTTTGCCTGGCAGGCCTTGGGCTGGACCTGGACCAGTGCTCTGTGGTGCCTTGCCCATTTTGGGTTGATTTAGTGGGCATCTCCTTTATTTCTTTGCGCAAATCAGTGTTGGAAAGCGCCTTTTGGTGAAATCTTCCATGTATTTGTGTTTGTGACCTGCAAAAATAATGTTCTCCAAATACATGTGGAACTTGGTTAATAGTAAATGCATATGTGATTAAGTTTGTCAATTCTCCTCTTTTTTGCAACTTAATGGCGGTTGGATTTGATCGATAAGGACCGCCAACAAGCTCCCCCACACTTGTTCTTTGCTCATCCTCGAGCAAAGGTATATGTACTATGAGGTATGACTTCAAAAGATATGATGCTAGCATAAAAGTTATTCCATGTCATTCCTTATACCTGTGGATTTTTTGAAGTGTCTACCATGTCGTCTTAAGTGGTTGAAAAGTGGAACGGCTGTGACACCAAGTCATCACTTTCCCTCTATGAAGCATACTTGGAGTTTTTGTATTTTTAAAATTAAAACATAGCACATATTTCTCCTTGAATGGTACTCTCAAATCGCTCAATGTGTATAGTCCTTACCAAAGGCTTTTGAATTTGCCTTCTTTTCCATCCTACTTCTAACAAGGCTTATGTGGAGCTTTGGGTAGGGATGAAAAGAGAGGCATACTTGCATCACATAATATTGCTAAGTCAAAAACTGGATCCAAGGAGATGCAAGCCATACACTTTGATCAAGAAGTGCATGTGTGTGGAAATTAAAATCTTTTTTTGTGTAGACTCCTTGTTCATGACTCTCTCCCTCTTTGCTTCATTTTAGGAAACATGGGCTATCTTTCTTCTTCTTCTTTTTTCTCTCATGGCTTTTGGCATGGATATTATTCTCTCTCTCTCTCTTTTTTGCATGCTCTTTAGCATGGATTTCTCTTCATGCTCATCATTTTTTTCCTCTTTTTGCATAGCCCATATTTTCTTTGGCAAAGGAGGATTTTGAGAGAGAGGGTCATGACATATGAATGGAGTATTTTATTTGGTGGATGGATGACATGTTTTTGCGCACTCTCAGTGTAAGAGTCGCATGTTATATTTGGGTGTACGTGAATCTTGATCATGGGTGCATGACGAGAATCTCTCAAGGGTCACAACAATTTGACAAAGCTCAACATGATAACAAGCAGCATATGTTTCAAGGTTTTACAATGTGTAATATCATATGGCTTTGGTTGGATATCTCACCATTGAGGAGGAGTATTGCTATAATTTTTTGAAGTTTTAGCAATACAGAAATTCTCCAAGAGCTTACATAGAAAAGATAGGATTTCTTTAGTCTTTGCCATATCTCACTTCACAACAGCTTAGTTGACATGTTTTCAAAATAGCGACATGTCCACAAGTAACAAGTGTATGAACTAGGAATAAAGTTTATGCCGGCCAATCTATATAAAGTCAAGTTCATAATTGGCAAGATTTTATCTCTTATTTTAAGTTTGATTAACATGTATGACATTTTTAAACATAATCAAACTTATAGGTGCAAGGCATGGGTGAGAAAATGGAGTGCAAACCAGTGTGCCCGAGAAAAAGCATGGTAGGGTCGGGTCCCCCACACTTGGGCTTTTATGTCATTTGACACTAAAACCAAGTGTGAATGTTGGAGCATCTCTTTAGCGTGTATTGCAGCACCCATGTTTGTAGACATTGTTCATCCTTCGTTCCTGTAATTGTTATTGACCAAGAATACCCGAAGGGAACTTGTCTAGCACCAAGTTTTTTTTATTGTGGGAGAAAGGGAGGTCATAACTTTATTCTAAAGAAAATTAAGTCTAAGTTAAAACGAGTTTATTATGCAAAACAATTTATTATTATTATTATTATTGAAGAAATTTAGTCACTGAAAAGTGATATTTTTTTATCATTATAATTTTTTTAGATGACTTTATCATGGTGAGCAAGGCATATAGGTAAAACAAGGTAGAAATAACCAAGACGAAATCAATGAATGAAGCATGTCATGAGATGCTTTAAAGAGCTCACCCCCACACTTGAATTTTGTGACATGCAAAATCAAGTTTGGATGATAGCACTCTCCGCTGATTGTGCTTCATTGTTGAAATAATGTTTCATTGGATTTACCTTTGCGTTTCTGTCCTTCGTTCTTTTTGCTCAAACCTGAAAGGTTAGTGACAAAAATACCCGAAGGAGCAATTCCGCAAATATGTCCTTAAGCTCATTTTCAAAAATCATGTTATTATTATTTTTATTTATTTATTATTTTTAACTTTTTATAAAACACTTTTTTTATTTATAGGAAAAAAACTTTTAGTAATTGGAAAAAAATGATATTGTTGAAGAGCCTTGGTGTAGAGGATGGCTTTTGGATAGCCACGGTTGCAATCTTCACATCCTCATCACTTGACTCTCTAGTTGAGTCCCACTCATGCCCAATGTGAGCTTCACCTATTTGCTTGTAACTCCTCTTGTACTCATGCTTGCTCTCTTTCTTGTCCCTCTTGTTGTTGTTTTCTTTGTTCTCATAAGGACACTTGGCAACAAAGTGTTCGGTGCTTCCACAATTGTAGCAAGTCCTCTTCTTCTTGCTAACATACTTTCTTCTCACTACCTTGTAGCCTTGGTTCTTCAAACCTTTGTGATATTTCTTCATGAAAAGAGCCATATCGTCAGTCTTCTTGTATTCGGTGCCATCACTTTCTTCTTCACTTGAGGATGATGTTGTATCTTCATTTTCTTGCACTTGCTTGGTTTCTTTATGCTTTCTTGTTGATGCTTGCTTGCTATCCTTGGCCTTATTTGAGGTGCTTCTCTTGCTTGTCTTGTTGGCTTTGAGTGCTACATCCTTGATCTTCATGCCATCTAACTTGGCTTGCAACTCACCAAGTCTTCTCCTCTCATTTGCTTCTTCTCTTTGCATGTCAAAGGTCAAGATTCTTCCAAGCACTCATTTGGAGTGAAGAAGAAAGTGATGGCACCGAATACAAGAAGACTGACGATATGGCTCTTTTCATGAAGAAATATCACAAAGGTTTGAAGAACCAAGGCTACAAGGTAGTGAGAAGAAAGTATGTTAGCAAGAAGAAGAGGACTTGCTACAATTGTGGAAGCACCGAACACTTTGTTGCCAAGTGTCCTTATGAGAACAAAGAAAACAACAACAAGAGGGACAAGAAAGAGAGCAAGCATGAGTACAAGAGGAGTTACAAGCAAATAGGTGAAGCTCACATTGGGCATGAGTGGGACTCAACTAGAGAGTCAAGTGATGAGGATGTGAAGATTGCAACCGTGGCTATCCAAAAGCCATCCTCTACACCAAGGCTCTTCAACAATATCATTTTTTTCCAATTACTAAAAGTTTATTTCCTATAAATAAAAAAAGTGTTTTATAAAAAGTTAAAAATAATAATAAATAAAAATAATAATAACATGATTTTTGAAAATGAGCTTAAGGACATATTTGCGGAATTGCTCCTTCGGGTATTTTTGTCACTAACCTTTCAGGTTTGAGCAAAAGAACGAAGGACAGAAACGCAAAGGTAAATCCAATGAAACATTATTTCAACAATGAAGCACAATCAGCGGAGAGTGCTATCATCCAAACTTGATTTTGCATGTCACAAAATTCAAGTGTGGGGGTGAGCTCTTTAAAGCATCTCATGACATGCTTCATTCATTGATTTCGTCTTGGTTATTTCTACCTTGTTTTACCTATATGCCTTGCTCACCATGATAAAGTCATCTAAAAAATTATAATGATAAAAAAATATCACTTTTCAGTGACTAAATTTCTTCAATAATAATAATAATAATAATTGTTTTGCATAATAACTCGTTTTAACTTAGACTTATATTTTCTTTAGAATAAAGTTATGACCTCCCTTTCTCCCACAATAAAAAAAACTTGGTGCTAGACAAGTTCCCTTCGGGTATTCTTGGTCAATAACAATTACAGGAACGAAGGATGAACAATGTCTACAACATGGGTGCTGCAATACACGCTAAAGAGATGCACCAACATTCACACTTGGTTTTTAGTGTCAAATGACAAAAAGCCCAAGTGTGAATGATAGGGCATCTCTAAAGCGAGTATTGCAGCACCCTGTTTGTAGACATTGTACATCCATCGTTTCCTGTAATTGTT
>JAHUYU010000022.1:0-20760 GCA_030439765.1 Tripidium arundinaceum | reverse complement strand
CACAGCGGTGGCCGCGGCGGCCATCGAGGTGCCGACCAGGAAGTGGAGCAGCACAGAGGTGGCGACCTGCACGACCACCTCAGCGCTAATGTTAACCTAAGGGATCGCATCGAGAACAACAGGGCAGCGCGACACGCATCCAAGATGCAGCGCAGGAACGACTACAACCAAAACCATGGGGCACCCGATCGTGGTCGGGCACCAGCAGGTGGCAATATCCCGGGCCTGCGCCCATTCACGAGCCGGCTCCGCGCCGTCGTTTGGCCAAGAAACTTCAAGCTCCATGACCTCGAGGCTTACGATGGCAAAGATAACCCCGAGCATTGGGTAACTCTCTATGAGATCGCGGTCCGAGCAGCCGGTGGAAGCGAAGACATCATGGCCAATTACCTCCCTGTGGTCATCAATCAACACGCAAATCAATGGCTCCTCAGCCTGCCGAAAGGCACCATTGACACCTGGGCTGAGCTCAGGAGAGCGTTCATCGAGAACTACATGGCCACATGTCAGCAGCCCGGCAACAAATACGATTTGGAAAAAGTCAGAGACTATCCAAATGAGTCGCTGCGTGACTACATCCGCCGCTTCTCGAAGACATGGATATCCATCCCCAACATCAGCAATGACGAGGTCATCTCTGCCTTCATCAAGGGTCTCCGTTATCATGATGCCCTCAGAACTAAGCTGCTTCGCAAAAGACCCGAGTCGGTCCAAGACCTGCTCGCCGTGGCCAAGAAGTGGGCAGATGCTGATGAGGCCGACCAGCAGATAAAGGAAGACGTTGGGCGAGCCCCCTGTTCTGACCAGCAAAACCGCCGTCTCGACGACCGGCACGATGATTGGCGCCGCGACGATCGCCACGATGATCGGCGTTACGACAACTGCGATCGCCAAAACAACAACCGCGACCAACGTCGCGACCGGCGGGACGACCCTAGGGGACGGCTGAGCCGCGACCGCCAGGCGGATCACACCGTCAACACCGTCAAGCCAGGGGCCAAGCGTGATTACGAGGGTGCTTACTCTAAGCTCTTTAGCGGTCCCTGCCTAGCTCACTCGGACTCCGACCACACGATGGGCGCCTGCAGAGGCCTGAAGGCTATTTACCGATCAGACCCTTGCAAGAAGATGCGCGGTGGCAGCAAGGACGATGAGCGGAGCAACCAGCGGGACGACAAGAAGGATGACGAAGAGGACAAGGATAACGACGACCATGACAAGAATCCACGTCATTACAAGAGTCCTGACAGAACCGTCCGCACTATATTCGGCAGCAAAGTGGCTTTGGGGACCGGGCGCGATAGGAAGCTAACCGCCCGAGCAGTCATGGCCGTCGCCAATTCAGATGACAAGGTTGCAGACCCCAAGTACCTGGCCTGGTCGCACCGAGAAATCACGTTCAATAGAGCTGATCAGTGGGCTAAGATCCCAGAGCTTGGTCGCTTCCCTCTCGTTCTGGACCCGGTTATCGGTAACATCCGGTTCAAAAAGGTACTCATCGACGGCGGTAGTGCCCTTGACATTCTCTTTCGTAATGCCCTAACAGAGTTAGGCATCAAGCCGGAGGACCTTCAACCGGATGTTACCGATAACCGGGTCCAGAACGAGAGGGAAGCGACCAAGCTCTGGGATCTTAGCCCACTGATCAGCTCTATTGAACGTGATTTCTCGGTGCGACCAGGCCAGGTACTTGGGGTCTGCAACCTTGTCATCTGAATTGGCGACGGCCATGACTGCTCGGGCGGTTAGCTTCCTATCGCGCCCGGTCCCCAAAGCCACTTTGCTGCCGAATATAGTGCGGACGGTTCTGTCAGGACTCTTGTAATGACGTGGATTCTTGTCATGGTCGTCGTTATCCTTGTCCTCTTCGTCATCCTTCTTGTCGTCCCGCTGGTTGCTCCGCTCATCGTCCTTGCTGCCACCGCGCATCTTCTTGCAAGGGTCTGATCGGTAAATAGCCTTCAGGCCTCTGCAGGCGCCCATCGTGTGGTCGGAGTCCGAGTGAGCTAGGCAGGGACCGCTAAAGAGCTTAGAGTAAGCACCCTCGTAATCACGCTTGGCCCCTGGCTTGACGGTGTTGACGGTGTGATCCGCCTGGCGGTCGCGGCTCAGCCGTCCCCTAGGGTCGTCCCGCCGGTCGCGACGTTGGTCGCGGTTGTTGTTTTGGCGATCGCAGTTGTCGTAACGCCGATCATCGTGGCGATCGTCGCGGCGCCAATCATCGTGCCGGTCGTCGAGACGGCGGTTTTGCTGGTCAGAACAGGGGGCTCGCCCAACGTCTTCCTTTATCTGCTGGTCGGCCTCATCAGCATCTGCCCACTTCTTGGCCACGGCGAGCAGGTCTTGGACCGACTCGGGTCTTTTGCGAAGCAGCTTAGTTCTGAGGGCATCATGATAACGGAGACCCTTGATGAAGGCAGAGATGACCTCGTCATTGCTGATGTTGGGGATGGATATCCATGTCTTCGAGAAGCGGCGGATGTAGTCACGCAGCGACTCATTTGGATAGTCTCTGACTTTTTCCAAATCGTATTTGTTGCCGGGCTGCTGACATGTGGCCATGTAGTTCTCGATGAACGCTCTCCTGAGCTCAGCCCAGGTGTCAATGGTGCCTTTCGGCAGGCTGAGGAGCCATTGATTTGCGTGTTGATTGATGACCACAGGGAGGTAATTGGCCATGATGTCTTCGCTTCCACCGGCTGCTCGGACCGCGATCTCATAGAGAGTTACCCAATGCTCGGGGTTATCTTTGCCATCGTAAGCCTCGAGGTCATGGAGCTTGAAGTTTCTTGGCCAAACGACGGCGCGGAGCCGACTCGTGAATGGGCGCAGGCCCGGGATATTGCCACCTGCTGGTGCCCGACCACGATCGGGTGCCCCATGGTTTTGGTTGTAGTCGTTCCTGCGCTGCATCTAGCCAACGCGTTCGACATGTGTGGTGACCAGCAAGTCCATAGGACTCCGAGCGCCAACGTCGCTGTGGCCATGAACAAGCTCGCGAAGTTACCCCGTTCTCCGGCAATCGAAGCTGTCGAGGCTTACCTGAAAGCTGCCACGGTTCAGGTCAATGAAAACCGCCTCGGGGGACGAGCACCCTCTGCATCTACAACCCAAAGTCGTCATCCTCGTTCCCAGCACGACCAGAGCCATCAGCCCTCGAGCAACCATGGCGGGGGACACGACGCAAACCAAGGAGGAGGATGGGGAGCAAATCACAGCGGTGGCCGCGGCGGCCATCGAGGTGCCGACCAGGAAGTGGAGCAGCACAGAGGTGGCGACCTGCACGACCACCTCAGCGCTAATGTTAACCTAAGGGATCGCATCGAGAACAACAGGGCAGCGCGACACGCATCCAAGATGCAGCGCAGGAACGACTACAACCAAAACCATGGGGCACCCGATCGTGGTCGGGCACCAGCAGGTGGCAATATCCCGGGCCTGCGCCCATTCACGAGTCGGCTCCGCGCCGTCGTTTGGCCAAGAAACTTCAAGCTCCATGACCTCGAGGCTTACGATGGCAAAGATAACCCCGAGCATTGGGTAACTCTCTATGAGATCGCGGTCCGAGCAGCCGGTGGAAGCGAAGACATCATGGCCAATTACCTCCCTGTGGTCATCAATCAACACGCAAATCAATGGCTCCTCAGCCTGCCGAAAGGCACCATTGACACCTGGGTTGAGCTCAGGAGAGCGTTCATCGAGAACTACATGGCCACATGTCAGCAGCCCGGCAACAAATACGATTTGGAAAAAGTCAGAGACTATCCAAATGAGTCGCTGCGTGACTACATCCGCCGCTTCTCGAAGACATGGATATCCATCCCCAACATCAGCAATGACGAGGTCATCTCTGCCTTCATCAAGGGTCTCCGTTATCATGATGCCCTCAGAACTAAGCTGCTTCGCAAAAGACCCGAGTCGGTCCAAGACCTGCTCGCCGTGGCCAAGAAGTGGGCAGATGCTGATGAGGCCGACCAGCAGATAAAGGAAGACGTTGGGCGAGCCCCCTGTTCTGACCAGCAAAACCGCCGTCTCGACGACCGGCACGATGATTGGCGCCGCGACGATCGCCACGATGATCGGCGTTACGACAACTGCGATCGCCAAAACAACAACCGCGACCAACGTCGCGACCGGCGGGACGACCCTAGGGGACGGCTGAGCCGCGACCGCCAGGCGGATCACACCGTCAACACCGTCAAGCCAGGGGCCAAGCGTGATTACGAGGGTGCTTACTCTAAGCTCTTTAGCGGTCCCTGCCTAGCTCACTCGGACTCCGACCACACGATGGGCGCCTGCAGAGGCCTGAAGGCTATTTACCGATCAGACCCTTGCAAGAAGATGCGCGGTGGCAGCAAGGACGATGAGCGGAGCAACCAGCGGGACGACAAGAAGGATGACGAAGAGGACAAGGATAACGACGACCATGACAAGAATCCACGTCATTACAAGAGTCCTGACAGAACCGTCCGCACTATATTCGGCAGCAAAGTGGCTTTGGGGACCGGGCGCGATAGGAAGCTAACCGCCCGAGCAGTCATGGCCGTCGCCAATTCAGATGACAAGGTTGCAGACCCCAAGTACCTGGCCTGGTCGCACCGAGAAATCACGTTCAATAGAGCTGATCAGTGGGCTAAGATCCCAGAGCTTGGTCGCTTCCCTCTCGTTCTGGACCCGGTTATCGGTAACATCCGGTTGAAGGTCCTCCGGCTTGATGCCTAACTCTGTTAGGGCATTACGAAAGAGAATGTCAAGGGCACTACCGCCGTCGATGAGTACCTTTTTGAACCGGATGTTACCGATAACCGGGTCCAGAACGAGAGGGAAGCGACCAAGCTCTGGGATCTTAGCCCACTGATCAGCTCTATTGAACGTGATTTCTCGGTGCGACCAGGCCAGGTACTTGGGGTCTGCAACCTTGTCATCTGAATTGGCGACGGCCATGACTGCTCGGGCGGTTAGCTTCCTATCGCGCCCGGTCCCCAAAGCCACTTTGCTGCCGAATATAGTGCGGACGGTTCTGTCAGGACTCTTGTAATGACGTGGATTCTTGTCATGGTCGTCGTTATCCTTGTCCTCTTCGTCATCCTTCTTGTCGTCCCGCTGGTTGCTCCGCTCATCGTCCTTGCTGCCACCGCGCATCTTCTTGCAAGGGTCTGATCGGTAAATAGCCTTCAGGCCTCTGCAGGCGCCCATCGTGTGGTCGGAGTCCGAGTGAGCTAGGCAGGGACCGCTAAAGAGCTTAGAGTAAGCACCCTCGTAATCACGCTTGGCCCCTGGCTTGACGGTGTTGACGGTGTGATCCGCCTGGCGGTCGCGGCTCAGCCGTCCCCTAGGGTCGTCCCGCCGGTCGCGACGTTGGTCGCGGTTGTTGTTTTGGCGATCGCAGTTGTCGTAACGCCGATCATCGTGGCGATCGTCGCGGCGCCAATCATCGTGCCGGTCGTCGAGACGGCGGTTTTGCTGGTCAGAACAGGGGGCTCGCCCAACGTCTTCCTTTATCTGCTGGTCGGCCTCATCAGCATCTGCCCACTTCTTGGCCACGGCGAGCAGGTCTTGGACCGACTCGGGTCTTTTGCGAAGCAGCTTAGTTCTGAGGGCATCATGATAACGGAGACCCTTGATGAAGGCAGAGATGACCTCGTCATTGCTGATGTTGGGGATGGATATCCATGTCTTCGAGAAGCGGCGGATGTAGTCACGCAGCGACTCATTTGGATAGTCTCTGACTTTTTCCAAATCGTATTTGTTGCCGGGCTGCTGACATGTGGCCATGTAGTTCTCGATGAACGCTCTCCTGAGCTCAGCCCAGGTGTCAATGGTGCCTTTCGGCAGGCTGAGGAGCCATTGATTTGCGTGTTGATTGATGACCACAGGGAGGTAATTGGCCATGATGTCTTCGCTTCCACCGGCTGCTCGGACCGCGATCTCATAGAGAGTTACCCAATGCTCGGGGTTATCTTTGCCATCGTAAGCCTCGAGGTCATGGAGCTTGAAGTTTCTTGGCCAAACGACGGCGCGGAGCCGGCTCGTGAATGGGCGCAGGCCCGGGATATTGCCACCTGCTGGTGCCCGACCACGATCGGGTGCCCCATGGTTTTGGTTGTAGTCGTTCCTGCGCTGCATCTTGGATGCGTGTCGCGCTGCCCTGTTGTTCTCGATGCGATCCCTTAGGTTAACATTAGCGCTGAGGTGGTCGTGCAGGTCGCCACCTCTGTGCTGCTCCACTTCCTGGTCGGCACCTCGATGGCCGCCGCGGCCACCGCTGTGATTTGCTCCCCATCCTCCTCCTTGGTTTGCGTCGTGTCCCCCGCCATGGTTGCTCGAGGGCTGATGGCTCTGGTCGTGCTGGGAACGAGGATGACGACTTTGGGTTGTAGATGCAGAGGGTGCTCGTCCCCGAGGCGGTTTTCATTGACCTGAACCGTGGCAGCTTTCAGGTAAGCCTCGACAGCTTCGATTGCCGGAGAACGGGGTAACTTCGCGAGCTTGTTCATGGCCACAGCGACGTTGGCGCTCGGAGTCCTATGGACTTGCTGGTCACCACACATGTCGAACGCGTTGGCTAGATCGCGCCTGAGGGGGCACTGCTCTTGCGCATATATAGCGTTGTCATGGTCCACCCAGCGAGCCGCGCGGTCGGCATTTCTTTCAAGCCGATCAGCTCTTTCCTGCAGCATCTGTCCTTCATGAGACGGTTCGTCGGTGCTGACGACATTGAAGATGGTGCCACCGAAGCCTGGAGGAAACTTCAGGAATTCCTCTTCGACGACGGTATGAGTGGACCCTATGCTGGATCTAGTGCTCTCTTCGGGAATTGTCGAGAGGGAGTACCAGGTTTATAACTAAGTGTTCTTCCTCAACTTGAATATACTAGCATATTACTCATCCTTTATTATTTTGCAACTCATGGGGCATATGCACCTTGACTCTTAATCCTTAGTAATCATAAGACAGACCAATTAATGTAGAACCACTAATCCTCTATTCTTCGATCAACCATCTATCCAGAGTTTTTAAATATTTTTGCAAAGTAAAGTACTTCCTCGAATGATTCACTCATTCGCTCAAGGTGTATATGTATTCCACACCAAAGGCTTTTGAATTTTGCCTTTCTTTCATCCTACTTCTAATTAGCTTATGTGGAGTTATAGGTAGGTCTGAAGAAAATAACTTACTTGCATTTCATAATATTGCTAAGTCAAAAATCGAACCAAAAGGAGATACAAGTCATACACTTAGATCAAGAAGTGTAAGTGTGTATCATATATTATTTTTTTGTACTCCTTTTATGATGACTCTCTCTTTCTTTTGAAAGTGCTTTTGAGAATATGGGCTATCTTATTCTCACTGGCGAGCATCGAGGTACCCATTGTTTTCTCTCGGGGCAAGCACCGAAGTGCCCGTTGTTTTCTCTCTCTTTTTTCTTTTATGTATCATGCTTTTCGGCATGCTTTCTTTTTCTCATGCACTTTGGCATGTTTTTTTACATAGCCCATATTCTTCTGGCACATGAATATTTTTGGATAAAGAATCACAACAATTGAAGCATTTTTAGTAAACAAAATGGATTGCATAACTCTTAGTGTAAGAGTCAGCACTTTATTTGGGAGTGTACGTGAATCTTGATCTTGGGTGCATGAAAATAATCTCAATAATGGTCACAACAATTTGACAAAGCTCAATGAAAATACAAGTAGCATATGAATATGGTTTCTTATACTAAAAACATCATATGGCTCTGGTAGGAAATAATATCATTGAGGAACTTAAGATTTTAAATTTTAAAGATAAAATCTCTGGATATCTAGTCTCTCGTAGAACAAATTCATAGTAAATTCATACTTCACTAAATCTTATCTCATAACACTTTAGACTAGAGTTAGGCTTTATGCATCCTACTAAGTTCAAATTTTATAAATGAGCATTTTATCTAATAAACTCAAATATTAGGAAACTCAAAGTTATAAATTAGGACTAATAAAATATAAGACAGAGCAACTATTCATCATTTCAACATGGAGATCAACATATTTACATCACACATGTGAAATAAAACAAATATTTTTTTGAATTTTTCATTATATTTTTTTTCTTCAGTTTTTTTTCATTTTATAAATTCAGAAAGTAAATTGCTAGAAAATAAATGCGAAAATTAAGTTACACGTTACCTCAGGTGGGGGTCCTCCCCCAAACTAGATCTTGGCTCAAGGATTCGAGTTGTACCCCAAGGATCGCCAATATGCCAATTGCTGGTCATGCTGTAACTTCAGCAGTGCATTCATCTGGGACATCTGCTGTTGTTGTTGCTACTGCCACTTAGTAGTATCCTGCACATGAGTGGTTAGAACATTTTGAATATTACCTGTGCGAATCTCCAATCCTCCAAGGCGAGTGTTGATGTGGTCCAACGAGACGGAGTGGCGTCTGGAGACCGGTGGTGGCATCTCCTCAGATTCTGATCATGAAGCTTGCCAACGCGTGCCTCGCGTCCATTCAGCTTGAGTAGCTTCTTGCCATTGGGAACCTCCAGCGGCATATGGTGGAGGGGTTTGATCCTATCCGGACTGGAACATAGGGACATGTCCAGGCATATGTGCAAATCATCCCTCTTGTGGCATACCCGCTGGAAATTATGGCTGCTGTGAGCTGGATCCCGCTTCATTCCTAATCCTGCTCCTTGTCATCCTGCCAGACTGAGAAGACCTACGCTCTTCTTGTGGCTCAAGCACAAAGGTTAGACTCTGACTTTTATACAATTGAAGCCCTGTGTTAGGTAACGGGATTTCATTTGTATAGCCAGGAAAATAAAACACAAGATCTCCATATGCATTCTTTTTCAAATGATGACCTTGTATCAAGTAATGCTCATTGGTAATGATTCGTGGGGTAGAGATGTATGTCACATCTTGTCCCTCCAACGCTCCAACACAATTTGCAATACGAGTTACAAGTGATGTGCAAGAAATAGATATGGAGAACTTGAAGATTTCTAACCAATGATTGAACATTTCTTTGATAGGAGCAACTCGAATTTTATGAACAATAGCATAGAGAATTTTTAATTCATCATTTCGAACAACTCTTATGTCTTGGCTAGGAAACAAAGTCATAGCAATCCATCTATGCATGAACCTTAAAGTAGGATGTTGGATTTGAGAGTTTTGTGGATTAAATTTTCCAACAACAACTTGTCCACAAATTTCTTCCCAAAATTTATGACGGTTATAATTTTTCAAAGCATGGTCAATGTTAATGGGACACTTTTTATTAAATCCTACATGCAAGCTCAGAACTTTCCATGGCACAAAATATTCAATTTCAAATAAATGGAAAGTAATTGCATTTTCTACTTCTTTTAATGAACAGAGAAATTGAATAGTAAGAAGTCGAGAACCTTCCTCCCACATAGGATCAATATTTTCCCAACCGACGGCTTTCCAAATGGAGGCAAATTCAAAGTCTATACCTATGGTGGAGAGAAGATCGGGATCATATAAGGGTGTATGAACGAACTCACGGTTCTTGATGATGTTATATGCTTGCATCACCCTTTCTCCTCAAAGTCGAGGTGCGGTGCGTCGGCTTCCTCCATTGTTGATTCTTGTTGAGATTGTGGAACCGTCGTTTCTTCTTCTTGCATGGGGCTTCCTTCATGCTCGGAGACGTGGGTGCTTGAACTTCCATGGGAGCGGCTTGAGCTCGATCCCGTCATCTTCTTGAGCGCTCTGGCCACCTTTCTTCCGAACCTACCCATGATCAAGAACAAGAACACGAAGAACTAGTTCTAGGGAGGAGTTAGAACTTGATGAACACCCCTAGAACTTGTTCTTGAACTAGAACACAAACTTTATGCTGAGGCAACTTGATCTAAACTTGTGGAAAAACCAGAGAATATGAATGAGCAAGAGAGCAAATGAGAGGACGTAGCAAGGCTATTTATAGAGGGCAATCACCGACGTAGCAAGGCTGGAGACAACGGCTAGTAGCGTCAGGAGGGGGTTGGGGCTGAGAAACATCCAGGAGGGGTCGGCCGACCCGTTGGTGCGGCCGCACTAGGGGTGGGTCCCCTCTGGTCCAATTTTTGTAGGTGCTCTCCAATGGCTCATTGCAGCTCATAACCGTTGGTGATTTGATCGTTGGCGACCATTTGCTTGCTCAGATGTAAATTTTCCACAAATTTGCATATATTTTAAATTTTTATGAAAATTTTCAAATTTGTAAATTGAAAACAGAAAAATCTAAGGATTCTAAAACTGATTTTAGAAAGTTTTTCATGTGTTTTGAAATTTTTATTTTATTTTATCATAACATGTTATTTTAAAATTTTAATGTATTAAAGATTATTATTAAAGTAAAAATAAATAAATGATAACTACCATTTTACCTTTGGTGAAGGACTCACCATTTTTTGTCCGGTGGGTAAGACGTCTCTTCCTTTAATTCCCTGCATTAAAGCTTTTCAGGGAATTCACGGGTTGCCCCGGAATTTTCTCTAATTGATCGATAGGAATAGCAGCAGCTAGGGTTGCTAAATTACGTTCAATGATTTTATTAAAATTTAATTGATCTTTTATAGCGAAAGATAAACTTTTCATATTAGCATTAATTGTTTCTAACATCTTATCATGGAAAGCAAGTTTCTTATTTAAATTTTCATTAATTTTAACTTGTCCTAATACAAGTTCTTTAAACGAAGGTTGATTCAAATTATAATTGGAGCTGGGATTCGAATTACCTTGACGTTGGTTATTCCACATATTATTATCTTGTTGGCGGAACCCATTATTGATGAAGGAGACATCTTCTTAGTTCTCAGGGCAGTTATTCCCTGAATGGCCAACATTACCACAGACTTCACAAGTCATTTGTGACCCCATGGCTTGGGCAATACTTCTGATGAATTCCTTCTCTTGAGCTCGTTCATCAAGATGCTTGATGAGAAGGTCCAACTTGGCTTCTAGCATGTCAACTTCTTTAACAGTGTGCATGCCTCTTCTAATTTGGTTTCTCTCATCCTTCCATCCTTGATTAGTGACCATTTTATCAATCAATGACGTGGCATTATTGATGGTAAGGGAGAGAAATGTGCCTCCAGCAGCTGCATCAAGGTGGCCTTTGGACATGGGTGTGAGCCCATCATAGAAATTTCGTAAAATCAGCCAATTCTTAATCCCGTGATGAGGACAGGCAAGGATGTAACCTTGAAGTCGTTCCCATGCCTCAGGAATTGTTTCCTCTTGATTCTGCTGGAAATTTGCTATTCTTCCCCTCAAAGCATTGGTCTTGGAGAGCGGGAAGTACTTTGCTAGGAATGTTGCTGCACATTTAGTCCATGTATCAACTGCAGTTGAGTCCTTATAGAACCACTGTTTCGCTCATCTCGCGAGGGAAAAGGGAAACAAACGGATCTTGATCGTGTCTGGCGCAACATCCTTTATGACTATATTGTCACAAAGTTCCAGGAACTGCTGTAAGTGTGCACTAGCATCCTCATTTGGCAAACTAGTGAATTGGTTTGCTTGCACCATCGTGATAAGACCAATACGGAGCTCGAAATTCCTGTTACCAACATTGATAGCGGGCCCTGTCGGCACGTTGACAATGGCTGGCACGGAAAACTCGCGCAACGCCTTGTTAGCCATAGGTTCGATTGCAGGTGATGCGGTGGAACGTGGCTTGGTTCTGGAGGCGGATGGAGAGTGTAGAATGCTGGTTCGTCCTTTCCTCAAGATTGCCTCAGGATCATCATCGAAGTTTGGAGGCAGCTGAAATCCAACTCCACTTCCACTCATAAACTATCCCTGTTTTCATCAACAACATGGAGAAAACATACAAAGTTAACCTGAATGAGCAATAATTACTATACATTATTATTACCATTCAACTTATCCATGATTAATCTAGCCTTCCCCAGCAACGGCGCCAGAAATGCTTGTTGGCATTTCTTAACGTCATCACCAAGAATAGAGATAGGACCCATCCCAGGCGACGGCGCTAAAAATACTTATTGGTATTTCTTAACATCATCACTATAAATGTAACATTTCAACCATTCATAGATAATAATGCTAACAAATACACTAATAGTTCAGGCTCTATTCAATCCGCAAGCGCACAGATCTATCATTGTAGCATTTCACCCAGAGTATTCAGGGTATCGTTATTTATATTTTCCCATGGGAAGGCAATAGCTAATCATGGATATTGGATAGCTCAATGTTAATAATATAGCATAATAACCAATTGTTCATCAGGGGTAAATAAAGCATTGATAAATTGGGGGATAGTGAAGTTCACACAGGCATATATGAGCATCTCTATCAGAGGTAAAGAAAGACAATTAAATAAAAGAATAAAGAATAAAAGAATAATCCTAACTAGAACAATCTATTATAGTTATTGTCAAGAATTCTAGCAAGTCATACAATTAATAGAAACATGGTTAGATTCACATCTAGATGGATCGGGAGAATGCCTAAGGTCTAGTCTGCCAGCTTCCCGCATCGCTTTAGACTCCTACACCATACCTGAACGTGGGGGAATACGAGGGACGGACAGGGCTGTCACCACCTGCCGCCTACCCCACTACCGTGGAGTACGAACTGCAATTACTCGTTTCCTTGTATCCAAGTACCACACTTGCATACACGAAAACCACAGATGCTCCCCCAGGACCCCGACCCTACGAATCGATAGGCATAGAACATATGCGAATCCGAAGACTTGGTAAACCACCATCTAGACATTAGTCTAAACATGATCACACTAATTATATGTTTAATTAAGATCAAAGTTCTAATCATCATGATCAAGATACTCGAACTAAGAACTAGTTCTAATACGAAGAACATGAATGAAGAACTAAGCTCTAATTCAAGAACAATACTATAAATATAAGTAGAGAGCAAGAACAAGATGGAACTAGAACTAGATTTATTCATACCGAATCAGCCAAAATGTTCCTCTCCTCTTTACAACTTGAAGCTCTGCTCTAGATCTATACTAGAACTAACATGATAAACTAAAACTAGAGAGCTCTGGTGTTGTATTGCCTGATAATGTGTAACTTGTGTGAAACTTCTTGTTTACAGAGGAGAACAAGGCTGCTTTTTATAGTGCCTATAGGTCGGTTCGTGGACGAATATTCTTGGTAACCCATGGAACCGCCATTAGCACCGCCTTAGGAACCGACATGTGAAAGATGGGCCTGGTCCATGCTACCAGGGGGGCGGCCGCACTAGGGGGTCGACCGCACCCTGGCTGCCGTCTCTCGCCACCGACTTTGTCTGACGCTAAGAAATGCCAACAGTAAGCTTGAGTAACCACCCGTACAGGCCACACGTCGTGTATGGGAGCGCTAAGCTGAGTACTTAATGGTGATTGTTGGCATTTCTTAGCGTCATCGCCAAGAATAGAGATAGGACCCATCCCTGGCAATGACGCCAGAGATGCCTGTTGGCATTTCCCAGCATCACTGCCAGAAAAGGCAATGACACCGGAGAATGTCAACCGGTAAATCTTAACGATTACAGATTTAACTCCGCAAGCGCACAGAAATACCGTTGTAGCATTTCACCCGGAAGTATTTCAGGGTATCGTTATTTATATTTTCCCAAAGGAAGGCATGGTGTAAAGAGTCTAGTTAGGATTATTCTTTTATTCTTTATTCTTTTATTTAATTGTCTTTCTTTACCTCTGATAGAGATGCTCATATATGCCTGTGTGAACTTCACTATCCCCCAATTTATCAATGCTTTATTTACCCCTGATGAACAATTGGTTATTATGCTATATTATTAACATTGAGCTATCCAATATCCATGATTAGCTATTGCCTTCCCATGGGAAAATATAAATAACGATACCCTGAATACTCTGGGTGAAATGCTACAATGATAGATCTGTGCGCTTGCGGATTGAATAGAGCCTGAACTATTAGTGTATTTGTTAGCATTATTATCTATGAATGGTTGAAATGTTACATTTATAGTGATGATGTTAAGAAATACCAATAAGTATTTTTAGCGCCGTCGCCTGGGATGGGTCCTATCTCTATTCTTGGTGATGACGTTAAGAAATGCCAACAAGCATTTCTGGCGCCGTTGCTGGGGAAGGCTAGATTAATCATGGATAAGTTGAATGGTAATAATAATGTATAGTAATTATTGCTCATTCAGGTTAACTTTGTATGTTTTCTCCATGTTGTTGATGAAAACAGGGATAGTTTATGAGTGGAAGTGGAGTTGGATTTCAGCTGCCTCCAAACTTCGATGATGATCCTGAGGCAATCTTGAGGAAAGGACGAACCAGCATTCTACACTCTCCATCCGCCTCCAGAACCAAGCCACGTTCCACCGCATCACCTGCAATCGAACCTATGGCTAACAAGGCGTTGCGCGAGTTTTCCGTGCCAGCCATTGCCAACGTGCCGACAGGGCCCGCTATCAATGTTGGTAACAGGAATTTCGAGCTCCGTATTGGTCTTATCACGATGGTGCAAGCAAACCAATTCACTAGTTTGCCAAATGAGGATGCTAGTGCACACTTACAGCAGTTCCTGGAACTTTGTGACAATATAGTCATAAAGGATGTTGCGCCAGACACGATCAAGATCCGTTTGTTTCCCTTTTCCCTCGCGAGATGAGCGAAACAGTGGTTCTATAAGGACTCAACTGCAGTTGATACATGGACTAAATGTGCAGCAACATTCCTAGCAAAGTACTTCCCGCTCTCCAAGACCAATGCTTTGAGGGGAAGAATAGCAAATTTCCAGCAGAATCAAGAGGAAACAATTCCTGAGGCATGGGAACGACTTCAAGGTTACATCCTTGCCTGTCCTCATCACGGGATTAAGAATTGGCTGATTTTACGAAATTTCTATGATGGGCTCACACCCATGTCCAAAGGCCACCTTGATGCAGCTGCTGGAGGCACATTTCTCTCCCTTACCATCAATAATGCCACGTCATTGATTGATAAAATGGTCACTAATCAAGGATGGAAGGATGAGAGAAACCAAATTAGAAGAGGCATGCACACTGTTAAAGAAGTTGACATGCTAGAAGCCAAGTTGGACCTTCTCATCAAGCATCTTGATGAACGAGCTCAAGAGAAGGAATTCATCAGAAGTATTGCCCAAGCCATGGGGTCACAAATGACTTGTGAAGTCTGTGGTAATGTTGGCCATTCAGGGAATAACTGCCCTGAGAACTAAGAAGATGTCTCCTTCATCAATAATGGGTTCCGCCAACAAGATAATAATATGTGGAATAACCAACGTCAAGGTAATTCGAATCCCAGCTCCAATTATAATTTGAATCAACCTTCGTTTAAAGAACTTGTATTAGGACAAGTTAAAATTAATGAAAATTTAAATAAGAAACTTGCTTTCCATGATAAGATGTTAGAAACAATTAATGCTAATATGAAAAGTTTATCTTTCGCTATAAAAGATCAATTAAATTTTAATAAAATCATTGAACGTAATTTAGCAACCCTAGCTGCTGCTATTCCTATCGATCAATTAGAGAAAATTCCGGGGCAACCCGTGAATTCCCTGAAAAGCTTTAATGCAGGGAATTAAAGGAAGAGACGTCTTACCCACCGGACAAAAAATGGTGAGTCCTTCACCAAAGGTAAAATGGTAGTTATCATTTATTTATTTTTACTTTAATAATAATCTTTAATACATTAAAATTTTAAAATAACATGTTATGATAAAATAAAATAAAAATTTCAAAACACATGAAAAACTTTCTAAAATCAGTTTTAGAATCCTTAGATTTTTCTGTTTTCAATTTACAAATTTGAAAATTTTCATAAAAATTTAAAATATATGCAAATTTGTGGAAAATTTACATCTGAGCAAGCAAATGGTCGCCAACGATCAAATCACCAACGGTTATGAGCTGCAATGAGCCATTGGAGAGCACCTACAAAAATTGGACCAGAGGGGACCCACCCCTAGTGCGGCCGCACCAACGGGTCGGCCGACCCCTCCTGGATGTTTCTCAGCCCCAACCCCCTCCTGACGCTACTAGCCGTTGTCTCCAGCCTTGCTACGTCGGTGATTGCCCTCTATAAATAGCCTTGCTACGTCCTCTCATTTGCTCTCTTGCTCATTCATATTCTCTGGTTTTTCCACAAGTTTAGATCAAGTTGCCTCAGCATAAAGTTTGTGTTCTAGTTCAAGAACAAGTTCTAGGGGTGTTCATCAAGTTCTAACTCCTCCCTAGAACTAGTTCTTCGTGTTCTTGTTCTTGATCATGGGTAGGTTCGGAAGAAAGGTGGCCAGAGCGCTCAAGAAGATGACGGGATCGAGCTCAAGCCGCTCCCATGGAAGTTCAAGCACCCACGTCTCCGAGCATGAAGGAAGCCCCATGCAAGAAGAAGAAACGACGGTTCCACAATCTCAACAAGAATCAACAATGGAGGAAGCCGACGCACCGCACCTCGACTTTGAGGAGAAAGAGTGATGCAAGCATATAACATCATCAAGAACCGTGAGTTCGTTCATACACCCTTATATGATCCCGATCTTCTCTCCACCATAGGTATAGACTTTGAATTTGCCTCCATTTGGAAAGCCGTCGGTTGGGAAAATATTGATCCTATGTGGGAGGAAGGTTCTCGACTTCTTACTATTCAATTTCTCTGTTCATTAAAAGAAGTAGAAAATGCAATTACTTTCCATTTATTTGAAATTGAATATTTTGTGCCATGGAAAGTTCTGAGCTTGCATGTAGGATTTAATAAAAAGTGTCCCATTAACATTGACCATGCTTTGAAAAATTATAACCGTCATAAATTTTGGGAAGAAATTTGTGGACAAGTTGTTGTTGGAAAATTTAATCCACAAAACTCTCAAATCCAACATCCTACTTTAAGGTTCATGCATAGATGGATTGCTATGACTTTGTTTCCTAGCCAAGACATAAGAGTTGTTCGAAATGATGAATTAAAAATTCTCTATGCTATTGTTCATAAAATTCGAGTTGCTCCTATCAAAGAAATGCTCAATCATTGGTTAGAAATCTTCAAGTTCTCCATATCTATTTCTTGCACATCACTTGTAACTCGTATTGCAAATTGTGTTGGAGCGTTGGAGGGACAAGATGTGACATACATCTCTACCCCACGAATCATTACCAATGAGCATTACTTGATACAAGGTCATCATTTGAAAAAGAATGCATATGGAGATCTTGTGTTTTATTTTCCTGGCTATACAAATGAAATCCCGTTACCTAACACAGGGCTTCAATTGTATAAAAGTCAGAGTCTAACCTTTGTGCTTGAGCCACAAGAAGAGCGTAGGTCTTCTCAGTCTGGCAGGATGACAAGGAGCAGGATTAGGAATGAAGCGGGATCCAGCTCACAGCAGCCATAATTTCCAGCGGGTATGCCACAAGAGGGATGATTTGCACATATGCCTGGACATGTCCCTATGTTCCAGTCCGGATAGGATCAAACCCCTCCACCATATGCCGCTGGAGGTTCCCAATGGCAAGAAGCTACTCAAGCTGAATGGACGCGAGGCACGCGTTGGCAAGCTTCATGATCAGAATCTGAGGAGATGCCACCACCGGTCTCCAGACGCCACTCCGTCTCGTTGGACCACATCAACACTCGCCTTGGAGGATTGGAGATTCGCACAGGTAATATTCAAAATGTTCTAACCACTCATGTGCAGGATACTACTAAGTGGCAGTAGCAACAACAACAGCAGATGTCCCAGATGAATGCACTGCTGAAGTTACAGCATGACCAGCAATTGGCATATTGGCGATCCTTGGGGTACAACTCGAATCCTTGAGCCAAGATCTAGTTTGGGGGAGGACCCCCACCTGAGGTAAAGAAAGACAATTAAATAAAAGAATAAAGAATAAAAGAATAATCCTAACTAGACTCTTTACACCATGCCTTCCTTTGGGAAAATATAAATAACGATACCCTGAAATACTTCCGGGTGAAATGCTACAACGGTATTTCTGTGCGCTTGCGGAGTTAAATCTGTAATCGTTAAGATTTACCGGTTGACATTCTCCGGTGTCATTGCCTTTTCTGGCAGTGATGCTGGGAAATGCCAACAGGCATCTCTGGCGTCATTGCCAGGGATGGGTCCTATCTCTATTCTTGGCGATGACGCTAAGAAATGCCAACAATCACCATTAAGTACTCAGCTTAGCGCTCCCATACACGACGTGTGGCCTGTACGGGTGGTTACTCAAGCTTACTGTTGGCATTTCTTAGCGTCAGACAAAGTCGGTGGCGAGAGACGGCAGCCAGGGTGCGGTCGACCCCCTAGTGCGGCCGCCCCCCTGGTAGCATGGACCAGGCCCATCTTTCACATGTCGGTTCCTAAGGCGGTGCTAATGGCGGTTCCATGGGTTACCAAGAATATTCGTCCACGAACCGACCTATAGGCACTATAAAAAGCAGCCTTGTTCTCCTCTGTAAACAAGAAGTTTCACACAAGTTACACATTATCAGGCAATACAACACCAGAGCTCTCTAGTTTTAGTTTATCATGTTAGTTCTAGTATAGATCTAGAGCAGAGCTTCAAGTTGTAAAGAGGAGAGGAACATTTTGGCTGATTCGGTATGAATAAATCTAGTTCTAGTTCCATCTTGTTCTTGCTCTCTACTTATATTTATAGTATTGTTCTTGAATTAGAGCTTAGTTCTTCATTCATGTTCTTCGTATTAGAACTAGTTCTTAGTTCGAGTATCTTGATCATGATGATTAGAACTTTGATCTTAATTAAACATATAATTAGTGTGATCATGTTTAGACTAATGTCTAGATGGTGGTTTACCAAGTCTTCGGATTCGCATATGTTCTATGCCTATCGATTCGTAGGGTCGGGGTCCTGGGGGAGCATCTGTGGTTTTCGTGTATGCAAGTGTGGTACTTGGATACAAGGAAACGAGTAATTGCAGTTCGTACTCCACGGTAGTGGGGTAGGCGGCAGGTGGTGACAGCCCTGTCCGTCCCTCGTATTCCCCCACGTTCAGGTATGGTGTAGGAGTCTAAAGCGATGCGGGAAGCTGGCAGACTAGACCTTAGGCATTCTCCCGATCCATCTAGATGTGAATCTAACCATGTTTCTATTAATTGTATGACTTGCTAGAATTCTTGACAATAACTATAATAGATTGTTCTAGTTAGGATTATTCTTTTATTCTTTATTCTTTTATTTAATTGTCTTTCTTTACCTCTGATAGAGATGCTCATATATGCCTGTGTGAACTTCACTATCCCCCAATTTATCAATGCTTTATTTACCCCTGATGAACAATTGGTTATTATGCTATATTATTAACATTGAGCTATCCAATATCCATGATTAGCTATTGCCTTCCCATGGGAAAATATAAATAACGATACCCTGAATACTCTGGGTGAAATGCTACAATGATAGATCTGTGCGCTTGCGGATTGAATAGAGCCTGAACTATTAGTGTATTTGTTAGCATTATTATCTATGAATGGTTGAAATGTTACATTTATAGTGATGATGTTAAGAAATACCAATAAGTATTTTTAGCGCCGTCGCCTGGGATGGGTCCTATCTCTATTCTTGGTGATGACGTTAAGAAATGCCAACAAGCATTTCTGGCGCCGTTGCTGGGGAAGGCTAGATTAATCATGGATAAGTTGAATGGTAATAATAATGTATAGTAATTATTGCTCATTCAGGTTAACTTTGTATGTTTTCTCCATGTTGTTGATGAAAACAGGGATAGTTTATGAGTGGAAGTGGAGTTGGATTTCAGCTGCCTCCAAACTTCGATGATGATCCTGAGGCAATCTTGAGGAAAGGACGAACCAGCATTCTACACTCTCCATCCGCCTCCAGAACCAAGCCACGTTCCACCGCATCACCTGCAATCGAACCTATGGCTAACAAGGCGTTGCGCGAGTTTTCCGTGCCAGCCATTGCCAACGTGCCGACAGGGCCCGCTATCAATGTTGGTAACAGGAATTTCGAGCTCCGTATTGGTCTTATCACGATGGTGCAAGCAAACCAATTCACTAGTTTGCCAAATGAGGATGCTAGTGCACACTTACAGCAGTTCCTGGAACTTTGTGACAATATAGTCATAAAGGATGTTGCGCCAGACACGATCAAGATCCGTTTGTTTCCCTTTTCCCTCGCGAGATGAGCGAAACAGTGGTTCTATAAGGACTCAACTGCAGTTGATACATGGACTAAATGTGCAGCAACATTCCTAGCAAAGTACTTCCCGCTCTCCAAGACCAATGCTTTGAGGGGAAGAATAGCAAATTTCCAGCAGAATCAAGAGGAAACAATTCCTGAGGCATGGGAACGACTTCAAGGTTACATCCTTGCCTGTCCTCATCACGGGATTAAGAATTGGCTGATTTTACGAAATTTCTATGATGGGCTCACACCCATGTCCAAAGGCCACCTTGATGCAGCTGCTGGAGGCACATTTCTCTCCCTTACCATCAATAATGCCACGTCATTGATTGATAAAATGGTCACTAATCAAGGATGGAAGGATGAGAGAAACCAAATTAGAAGAGGCATGCACACTGTTAAAGAAGTTGACATGCTAGAAGCCAAGTTGGACCTTCTCATCAAGCATCTTGATGAACGAGCTCAAGAGAAGGAATTCATCATATGGCTCTGGTAGGAAATAATATCATTGAGGAACTTAAAATTTGAACTTAGTAGGATGCATAAAGCCTAACTCTAGTCTAAAGTGTTATGAGATAAGATTTAGTGA
>JAHUYU010001125.1:0-15144 GCA_030439765.1 Tripidium arundinaceum | reverse complement strand
GGGCAAGTTAGCACCTCGCTATATTGGTCCATTTCAAATCCTCGAGCGATGTGGAAAAGTGGCATATCGTTTGGAGTTACCTGAACAGCTCTCAGCGGTCCACAAGGTGTTTCATGTATCGCAGTTGAAGAAATGTTTGCGAGTGCCAGATCAAGTGGTAGATGTTGAAGGGGTTGAGTTAGAACCAGATCTGACCTATACAGAATATCCTGTCCGAATTCTAGATCAAAAAGATCGTGTCACTCGAAGTAGAACCATCAGATTCTACAAGGTTCAATGGAACGAACACTCTGAAGAAGAAGCTACTTGGGAGTCTGAAGACTACCTGTTAGAGAACTTTCCTGAGTTTCTCGCTTCTGTTTAAGTTACAGTTTCTCTTTTACAAAATGTAACTTCTCTTTTTATGAAAATCCTTACCTGTTTTATGAAACAAGATTGAGATGTGTATGCCTGACACATTTCCTTTCCATTACTTGATCCAAGGCTTTAAATCTCGGGACGAGATTTCTTTAAGGGGGAAGGAACTGTAACACCCCAGGTGTTAAGCAACATTTAAAACATTGCCATGACATCATATGCACTGTAAAGCATCCATATATGTTTATTATTCTAGGTGCACCAACATAAAATGAGTCTTTATTTCATGTATGTATGTGTATGTGTATGTGTATGTATTTATAATAGATGGTTTAAACCCAAAAATAGTAATGTGGGGTGGATTTCTTTGAAATGCCATGGTTATATTTTCAAAAGTGTTGTAAACTCTATTCAATGGCTAGTGCATTTAAGAAAACCCATTTTCTAATTAAATATTAAAAGGGAAAAACCCTAAATTCTATATTACCCTTTTTATATAGTTTAAAAATTATACATAATTTGGGGTTGACCCAAAAAGCAAAGTTTTAGTACTTGTCAAGAGGTACAACTTTGGTATATAAAGTTTTTGAAGTTTCAATATGAAATTTAAAGTAATTTTGAAAAACATTCAAACCCTGATTTGAAACCCAAATTCAAATTTCAAAATATAGGCAGAATTTGAAGATGGTCTAATTATGAAAGTTGTAGATCATGAAAAATGTGACAACTTTTATTTTTGGAGATTTTCAAGTTGTTATATACTTTTGAAAGTAATTTGAAATTTTGAGTTAATGGCAATTCTGTAATTAGAGAGATGGGAGGGGGAACAGGGCAGGGCTGCCACGCAGCTGCTCGCCGTCGGCCGCCACCTTGCCAAGCGTCCAGGCGTGTCCGTGGCCACCTCCTGCTTCCACCTGGTCGCCGCGAGAAGCTGCTGCCGCGCGCGCGTTCCTTCGGCCGCGCTTTAAAGCTTGGTGCCGTCACCGTCTTCTCTTTCCTCTGTTCGCCATCGCCGCCGTTCTCCACCGCGCCGGCAAAATTCGTCGCCGTCGAGTTACCTTTATCCAATTCCTTGCGCAGCCAGCGTCGCCACACTCGTGCGTACCCCTGGGTACCTTCTGTGCCGCTTGACATTGCCGGAGCTGCCGCGTAGTCGCTCTTCTTCTCCACGGCCGACCGCCGAGCCGCCGAGCTCGACCTCACCGTGGCCAGGCTAGCTCAGTGATTCTTCTGCCCAACCAGCTAGTCCGCTGAACTCGCCTTGACGCCGTTCAGCTCATCGGCTCGTCTGTTTTATCTCTACCGTGCAGGACACGTCGGAACGTGCTCTCGCCGTCGGGTTCACGCCGCCGTGACCGCCATCACCGTCGACCGAGCATCTCCGCCTCATTACCAGCTCAACCAGCTAGTGCATCAGCTCCGGGGTGAGCCACTGGTGCTCATGGCACCCTTATTTTAATCGCTACCGTTCTTCAGTCACCGGCGTAGCTTCGCGCCGCCATGCCGAGCGCCGCCATGCCGCCATGGCTGGTGCCATAGGTGCGCGGGAGTCTTTATCTTGCGGTTTGTGACGTAGTCAGGTTCGTTGTAACCCCAGGAGCGTGTAGCGCTAGATGGTTTCGCCGGAAACAGTCTGGTTCGCCGTAGCCGCCTCGCCGGAGCTTCGCCGTGTCGCCATCGTCGCCGGCGAACACGCTCTGTTAAGCTAGGGGCTCGACGGTCCGGTCCAGCGAGTTCGTGAGGTGAAGGAGGTCACGTTAGTACTAACCTCACCGCCGGAGACCTCACCACCGGCGAGGAAACGCCGGTCAGCGCCGGTGGAGGTCGAGTCAGCGTGGGTGGAGACGCTGACCGTCCGGGCCCGCGCGTCAGAGAGAGAAAGAGCACGGGAGTTGTTTTGTTATTTTCAGAAAATGAGGAATAGTGCTGATATTTGTTCTTTTTGTATGATTTTTTGTATAGCTCCAAAAATTGTGAAAATTTTTGTGTAGCCTTTCTGATATGTATAGTATTTATGAAAAATATGAAACCTGAATTTTGATAACTTTTTATGTGTAGTAAAAATTAACCAATTAATTCATAAATGGACTTTCTAGGATTTTTAATAGATAAAATATAAGTCCAAAAATTATGAAATTTGTTTTGCCACTGTTTCTTGGTATGGCCAACCTGTATAAAAAGTTTGAGATCAATTTGACAAAATTTAATTTTGACCTTTTTAATACTTAATTATTAATTAGTGTAAATAAGGAAAATGATGTTAATAATTTAGTTTTGTGTGATTTTGGCATGAGTGATGACCTTGGGTCATTAACCCTAATGATCCTTGGCACTTAAGTTTATAATTGAGTTTATGTTTAACCATAATTAAGTTTTGTTAAATTGATCTCAAACTTTTTATACAGGTTGGCCATACCAAGAAACAGTGGCAAAACAAATTTCATAATTTTTGGACTTATATTTTATCTATTAAAAATCCTAGAAAGTCCATTTATGAATTAATTGGTTAATTTTTACTACACATAAAAAGTTATCAAAATTCAGGTTTCATATTTTTCATAAATACTATACATATCAGAAAGGCTACACAAAAATTTTCACAATTTTTGGAGCTATACAAAAAATCATACAAAAAGAACAAATATCAGCACTATTCCTCATTTTCTGAAAATAACAAAACAACTCCCGTGCTCTTTCTCTCTCTGACGCGCGGGCCCGGACGGTCAGCGTCTCCACCCACGCTGACTCGACCTCCACCGGCGCTGACCGGCGTTTCCTCGCCGGCGGTGAGGTCTCCGGCGGTGAGGTTAGTACTAACGTGACCTCCTTCACCTCACGAACTCGCTGGACCGGACCGTCGAGCCCCTAGCTTAACAGAGCGTGTTCGCCGGCGACGATGGCGACACGGCGAAGCTCCGGCGAGGCGGCTACGGCGAACCAGACTGTTTCCGGCGAAACCATCTAGCGCTACACGCTCCTGGGGTTACAACGAACCTGACTACGTCACAAACCGCAAGATAAAGACTCCCGCGCACCTATGGCACCAGCCATGGCGGCATGGCGGCGCTCGGCATGGCGGCGCGAAGCTACGCCGGTGACTGAAGAACGGTAGCGATTAAAATAAGGGTGCCATGAGCACCAGTGGCTCACCCCGGAGCTGATGCACTAGCTGGTTGAGCTGGTAATGAGGCGGAGATGCTCGGTCGACGGTGATGGCGGTCACGGCGGCGTGAACCCGACGGCGAGAGCACGTTCCGACGTGTCCTGCACGGTAGAGATAAAACAGACGAGCCGATGAGCTGAACGGCGTCAAGGCGAGTTCAGCGGACTAGCTGGTTGGGCAGAAGAATCACTGAGCTAGCCTGGCCACGGTGAGGTCGAGCTCGGCGGCTCGGCGGTCGGCCGTGGAGAAGAAGAGCGACTACGCGGCAGCTCCGGCAATGTCAAGCGGCACAGAAGGTACCCAGGGGTACGCACGAGTGTGGCGACGCTGGCTGCGCAAGGAATTGGATAAAGGTAACTCGACGGCGACGAATTTTGCCGGCGCGGTGGAGAACGGCGGCGATGGCGAACAGAGGAAAGAGAAGACGGTGACGGCACCAAGCTTTAAAGCGCGGCCGAAGGAACGCGCGCGCGGCAGCAGCTTCTCGCGGCGACCAGGTGGAAGCAGGAGGTGGCCACGGACACGCCTGGACGCTTGGCAAGGTGGCGGCCGACGGCGAGCAGCTGCGTGGCAGCCCTGCCCTGTTCCCCCTCCCATCTCTCTAATTACAGAATTGCCATTAACTCAAAATTTCAAATTACTTTCAAAAGTATATAACAACTTGAAAATCTCCAAAAATAAAAGTTGTCACATTTTTCATGATCTACAACTTTCATAATTAGACCATCTTCAAATTCTGCCTATATTTTGAAATTTGAATTTGGGTTTCAAATCAGGGTTTGAATGTTTTTCAAAATTACTTTAAATTTCATATTGAAACTTCAAAAACTTTATATACCAAAGTTGTACCTCTTGACAAGTACTAAAACTTTGCTTTTTGGGTCAACCCCAAATTATGTATAATTTTTAAACTATATAAAAAGGGTAATATAGAATTTAGGGTTTTTCCCTTTTAATATTTAATTAGAAAATGGGTTTTCTTAAATGCACTAGCCATTGAATAGAGTTTACAACACTTTTGAAAATATAACCATGGCATTTCAAAGAAATCCACCCCACATTACTATTTTTGGGTTTAAACCATCTATTATAAATACATACACATACACATACACATACATACATGAAATAAAGACTCATTTTATGTTGGTGCACCTAGAATAATAAACATATATGGATGCTTTACAGTGCATATGATGTCATGGCAATGTTTTAAATGTTGCTTAACACCTGGGGTGTTACAGTTCCTTCCCCCCTTAAAGAAATCTCGTCCCGAGATTTAAAGCCTTGGATCAAGTAATGGAAAAGGAAATGTGTCAGGCATACACATCTCAATCTTGTTTCATAAAACAGGTAAGGATTTTCATAAAAAGAGAAGTTACATTTTGTAAAAGAGAAACTGTAACTTAAACAGAAGCGAGAAACTCAGGAAAGTTCTCTAACAGGTAGTCTTCAGACTCCCAAGTAGCTTCTTCTTCAGAGTGTTCGTTCCATTGAACCTTGTAGAATCTGATGGTTCTACTTCGAGTGACACGATCTTTTTGATCTAGAATTCGGACAGGATATTCTGTATAGGTCAGATCTGGTTCTAACTCAACCCCTTCAACATCTACCACTTGATCTGGCACTCGCAAACATTTCTTCAACTGCGATACATGAAACACCTTGTGGACCGCTGAGAGCTGTTCAGGTAACTCCAAACGATATGCCACTTTTCCACATCGCTCGAGGATTTGAAATGGACCAATATAGCGAGGTGCTAACTTGCCCTTAACCCCGAAACGAGTGACTCCTTTCATAGGTGACACCTTCAAGTATACATAGTCTCCTACTGCAAATACCAGTGGTCGACGCCGTTTGTCAGAGTAACTCTTCTGTCGTGATTGTGCTACCTTCAAGTTATTTTGTATCTGCCTGACCTTCTCTTCAGCTTCCTTCACCAGATCTACCCCAAAGAACCATCTTTCTCCAGGTTCAGACCAATTTAATGGAGTTCTGCACCTGCGACCATATAGCGCTTCAAATGGCGCCATCTTGATACTTTCTTGATAACTATTATTGTAAGAGAACTCTGCTAAAGGTAAACACTCATCCCACTTAGTTGAATAAGTGAGCACACAAGATCTCAACATATCTTCAAGGATTTGATTGACTCTTTCAGTCTGTCCGTCCGTTTGCGGATGATAAGCTGTACTATACAAAAGCTTTGTATCCAGTGACTTGTGTAATTGTTTCCAGAATTGAGAGACAAACTGTGTACCTCGGTCAGAAACAATAGTCTTGGGTATACCATGCAGACTTACAATAATAGTTATCAAGAAAGTATCAAGATGGCGCCATTTGAAGCGCTATATGGTCGCAGGTGCAGAACTCCATTAAATTGGTCTGAACCTGGAGAAAGATGGTTCTTTGGGGTAGATCTGGTGAAGGAAGCTGAAGAGAAGGTCAGGCAGATACAAAATAACTTGAAGGTAGCACAATCACGACAGAAGAGTTACTCTGACAAACGGCGTCGACCACTGGTATTTGCAGTAGGAGACTATGTATACTTGAAGGTGTCACCTATGAAAGGAGTCACTCGTTTCGGGGTTAAGGGCAAGTTAGCACCTCGCTATATTGGTCCATTTCAAATCCTCGAGCGATGTGGAAAAGTGGCATATCGTTTGGAGTTACCTGAACAGCTCTCAGCGGTCCACAAGGTGTTTCATGTATCGCAGTTGAAGAAATGTTTGCGAGTGCCAGATCAAGTGGTAGATGTTGAAGGGGTTGAGTTAGAACCAGATCTGACCTATACAGAATATCCTGTCCGAATTCTAGATCAAAAAGATCGTGTCACTCGAAGTAGAACCATCAGATTCTACAAGGTTCAATGGAACGAACACTCTGAAGAAGAAGCTACTTGGGAGTCTGAAGACTACCTGTTAGAGAACTTTCCTGAGTTTCTCGCTTCTGTTTAAGTTACAGTTTCTCTTTTACAAAATGTAACTTCTCTTTTTATGAAAATCCTTACCTGTTTTATGAAACAAGATTGAGATGTGTATGCCTGACACATTTCCTTTTCCATTACTTGATCCAAGGCTTTAAATCTCGGGACGAGATTTCTTTAAGGGGGAAGGAACTGTAACATCCCAGGTGTTAAGCAACATTTAAAACATTGCCATGACATCATATGCACTGTAAAGCATCCATATATGTTTATTATTCTAGGTGCACCAACATAAAATGAGTCTTTATTTCATGTATGTATGTGTATGTGTATGTGTATGTATTTATAATAGATGGTTTAAACCCAAAAATAGTAATGTGGGGTGGATTTCTTTGAAATGCCATGGTTATATTTTCAAAAGTGTTGTAAACTCTATTCAATGGCTAGTGCATTTAAGAAAACCCATTTTCTAATTAAATATTAAAAGGGAAAAACCCTAAATTCTATATTACCCTTTTTATATAGTTTAAAAATTATACATAATTTGGGGTTGACCCAAAAAGCAAAGTTTTAGTACTTGTCAAGAGGTACAACTTTGGTATATAAAGTTTTTGAAGTTTCAATATGAAATTTAAAGTAATTTTGAAAAACATTCAAACCCTGATTTGAAACCCAAATTCAAATTTCAAAATATAGGCAGAATTTGAAGATGGTCTAATTATGAAAGTTGTAGATCATGAAAAATGTGACAACTTTTATTTTTGGAGATTTTCAAGTTGTTATATACTTTTGAAAGTAATTTGAAATTTTGAGTTAATGGCAATTCTGTAATTAGAGAGATGGGAGGGGGAACAGGGCAGGGCTGCCACGCAGCTGCTCGCCGTCGGCCGCCACCTTGCCAAGCGTCCAGGCGTGTCCGTGGCCACCTCCTGCTTCCACCTGGTCGCCGCGAGAAGCTGCTGCCGCGCGCGCGTTCCTTCGGCCGCGCTTTAAAGCTTGGTGCCGTCACCGTCTTCTCTTTCCTCTGTTCGCCATCGCCGCCGTTCTCCACCGCGCCGGCAAAATTCGTCGCCGTCGAGTTACCTTTATCCAATTCCTTGCGCAGCCAGCGTCGCCACACTCGTGCGTACCCCTGGGTACCTTCTGTGCCGCTTGACATTGCCGGAGCTGCCGCGTAGTCGCTCTTCTTCTCCACGGCCGACCGCCGAGCCGCCGAGCTCGACCTCACCGTGGCCAGGCTAGCTCAGTGATTCTTCTGCCCAACCAGCTAGTCCGCTGAACTCGCCTTGACGCCGTTCAGCTCATCGGCTCGTCTGTTTTATCTCTACCGTGCAGGACACGTCGGAACGTGCTCTCGCCGTCGGGTTCACGCCGCCGTGACCGCCATCACCGTCGACCGAGCATCTCCGCCTCATTACCAGCTCAACCAGCTAGTGCATCAGCTCCGGGGTGAGCCACTGGTGCTCATGGCACCCTTATTTTAATCGCTACCGTTCTTCAGTCACCGGCGTAGCTTCGCGCCGCCATGCCGAGCGCCGCCATGCCGCCATGGCTGGTGCCATAGGTGCGCGGGAGTCTTTATCTTGCGGTTTGTGACGTAGTCAGGTTCGTTGTAACCCCAGGAGCGTGTAGCGCTAGATGGTTTCGCCGGAAACAGTCTGGTTCGCCGTAGCCGCCTCGCCGGAGCTTCGCCGTGTCGCCATCGTCGCCGGCGAACACGCTCTGTTAAGCTAGGGGCTCGACGGTCCGGTCCAGCGAGTTCGTGAGGTGAAGGAGGTCACGTTAGTACTAACCTCACCGCCGGAGACCTCACCGCCGGCGAGGAAACGCCGGTCAGCGCCGGTGGAGGTCGAGTCAGCGTGGGTGGAGACGCTGACCGTCCGGGCCCGCGCGTCAGAGAGAGAAAGAGCACGGGAGTTGTTTTGTTATTTTCAGAAAATGAGGAATAGTGCTGATATTTGTTCTTTTTGTATGATTTTTTGTATAGCTCCAAAAATTGTGAAAATTTTTGTGTAGCCTTTCTGATATGTATAGTATTTATGAAAAATATGAAACCTGAATTTTGATAACTTTTTATGTGTAGTAAAAATTAACCAATTAATTCATAAATGGACTTTCTAGGATTTTTAATAGATAAAATATAAGTCCAAAAATTATGAAATTTGTTTTGCCACTGTTTCTTGGTATGGCCAACCTGTATAAAAAGTTTGAGATCAATTTAACAAAACTTAATTATGGTTAAACATAAACTCAATTATAAACTTAAGTGCCAAGGATCATTAGGGTTAATGACCCAAGGTCATCACTCATGCCAAAATCACACAAAACTAAATTATTAACATCATTTTCCTTATTTACACTAATTAATAATTAAGTATTAAAAAGGTCAAAATTAAATTTTGTCAAATTGATCTCAAACTTTTTATACAGGTTGGCCATACCAAGAAACAGTGGCAAAACAAATTTCATAATTTTTGGACTTATATTTTATCTATTAAAAATCCTAGAAAGTCCATTTATGAATTAATTGGTTAATTTTTACTACACATAAAAAGTTATCAAAATTCAGGTTTCATATTTTTCATAAATACTATACATATCAGAAAGGCTACACAAAAATTTTCACAATTTTTGGAGCTATACAAAAAATCATACAAAAAGAACAAATATCAGCACTATTCCTCATTTTCTGAAAATAACAAAACAACTCCCGTGCTCTTTCTCTCTCTGACGCGCGGGCCCGGACGGTCAGCGTCTCCACCCACGCTGACTCGACCTCCACCGGCGCTGACCGGCGTTTCCTCGCCGGCGGTGAGGTCTCCGGCGGTGAGGTTAGTACTAACGTGACCTCCTTCACCTCACGAACTCGCTGGACCGGACCGTCGAGCCCCTAGCTTAACAGAGCGTGTTCGCCGGCGACGATGGCGACACGGCGAAGCTCCGGCGAGGCGGCTACGGCGAACCAGACTGTTTCCGGCGAAACCATCTAGCGCTACACGCTCCTGGGGTTACAACGAACCTGACTACGTCACAAACCGCAAGATAAAGACTCCCGCGCACCTATGGCACCAGCCATGGCGGCATGGCGGCGCTCGGCATGGCGGCGCGAAGCTACGCCGGTGACTGAAGAACGGTAGCGATTAAAATAAGGGTGCCATGAGCACCAGTGGCTCACCCCGGAGCTGATGCACTAGCTGGTTGAGCTGGTAATGAGGCGGAGATGCTCGGTCGACGGTGATGGCGGTCACGGCGGCGTGAACCCGACGGCGAGAGCACGTTCCGACGTGTCCTGCACGGTAGAGATAAAACAGACGAGCCGATGAGCTGAACGGCGTCAAGGCGAGTTCAGCGGACTAGCTGGTTGGGCAGAAGAATCACTGAGCTAGCCTGGCCACGGTGAGGTCGAGCTCGGCGGCTCGGCGGTCGGCCGTGGAGAAGAAGAGCGACTACGCGGCAGCTCCGGCAATGTCAAGCGGCACAGAAGGTACCCAGGGGTACGCACGAGTGTGGCGACGCTGGCTGCGCAAGGAATTGGATAGAGGTAACTCGACGGCGACGAATTTTGCCGGCGCGGTGGAGAACGGCGGCGATGGCGAACAGAGGAAAGAGAAGACGGTGACGGCACCAAGCTTTAAAGCGCGGCCGAAGGAACGCGCGCGCGGCAGCAGCTTCTCGCGGCGACCAGGTGGAAGCAGGAGGTGGCCACGGACACGCCTGGACGCTTGGCAAGGTGGCGGCCGACGGCGAGCAGCTGCGTGGCAGCCCTGCCCTGTTCCCCCTCCCATCTCTCTAATTACAGAATTGCCATCAACTCAAAATTTCAAATTACTTTCAAAAGTATATAACAACTTGAAAATCTCCAAAAATAAAAGTTGTCACATTTTTCATGATCTACAACTTTCATAATTAGACCATCTTCAAATTCTGCCTATATTTTGAAATTTGAATTTGGGTTTCAAATCAGGGTTTGAATGTTTTCAAAATTACTTTAAATTTCATATTGAAACTTCAAAAACTTTATATACCAAAGTTGTACCTCTTGACAAGTACTAAAACTTTGCTTTTTGGGTCAACCCCAAATTATGTATAATTTTTTAAACTATATAAAAAGGGTAATATAGAATTTAGGGTTTTTCCCTTTTAATATTTAATTAGAAAATGGGTTTTCTTAAATGCACTAGCCATTGAATAGAGTTTACAACACTTTTGAAAATATAACCATGGCATTTCAAAGAAATCCACCCCACATTACTATTTTTGGGTTTAAACCATCTATTATAAATACATACACATACACATACACATACATACATGAAATAAAGACTCATTTTATGTTGGTGCACCTAGAATAATAAACATATATGGATGCTTTACAGTGCATATGATGTCATGGCAATGTTTTAAATGTTGCTTAACACCTGGGGTGTTACAGTTCCTTCCCCCTTAAAGAAATCTCGTCCCGAGATTTAAAGCCTTGGATCAAGTAATGGAAAAGGAAATGTGTCAGGCATACACATCTCAATCTTGTTTCATAAAACAGGTAAGGATTTTCATAAAAAGAGAAGTTACATTTTGTAAAAGAGAAACTGTAACTTAAACAGAAGCAAGAAACTCAGGAAAGTTCTCCAACAGGTAGTCTTCAGACTCCCAAGTAGCTTCTTCTTCAGAGTGTTCGTTCCATTGAACCTTGTAGAATCTGATGGTTCTACTTCGAGTGACACGATCTTTTTGATCTAGAATTCGGACAGGATATTCTGTATAGGTCAGATCTGGTTCTAACTCAACCCCTTCAACATCTACCACTTGATCTGGCACTCGCAAACATTTCTTCAACTGCGATACATGAAACACCTTGTGGACCGCTGAGAGCTGTTCAGGTAACTCCAAACGATATGCCACTTTTCCACATCGCTCGAGGATTTGAAATGGACCAATATAGCGAGGTGCTAACTTGCCCTTAACCCCGAAACGAGTGACTCCTTTCATAGGTGACACCTTCAAGTATACATAGTCTCCTACTGCAAATACCAGTGGTCGACGCCGTTTGTCAGAGTAACTCTTCTGTCGTGATTGTGCTACCTTCAAGTTATTTTGTATCTGCCTGACCTTCTCTTCAGCTTCCTTCACCAGATCTACCCCAAAGAACCATCTTTCTCCAGGTTCAGACCAATTTAATGGAGTTCTGCACCTGCGACCATATAGCGCTTCAAATGGCGCCATCTTGATACTTTCTTGATAACTATTATTGTAAGAGAACTCTGCTAAAGGTAAACACTCATCCCACTTAGTTGAATAAGTGAGCACACAAGATCTCAACATATCTTCAAGGATTTGATTGACTCTTTCAGTCTGTCCGTCCGTTTGCGGATGATAAGCTGTACTATACAAAAGCTTTGTATCCAGTGACTTGTGTAATTGTTTCCAGAATTGAGAGACAAACTGTGTACCTTGGTCAGAAACAATAGTCTTGGGTATACCATGCAGACTTACAATTCGGTCAACATACATCTGTGCATATTGGGGCACCCTGTAATTAGTCTTTACTGGAATGAAATGGGCTGATTTAGTGAGACGGTCTACAATAACCCAGATTGAATCAAAACCTTTTGATGTCTTGGGTAGCCCAACTATAAAGTCCATACTGATATCTTCCCATTTCCAAGCTGGAATAGGTAAGGGTTGTAGTTCTCCGGCTGACTTCAGATGCACTGCTTTTACTTTTTGACAAGCATCACACTTAGCTATGTATCGAGCAATCTCAATCTTCATCTTTGTCCACCATAATTTCTGTTTTAGGTCCTGATACATCTTGTTACTTCCTGGATGAATAGAGAATCTTGTCAAATGCGCTTCATCAAGGATCAATTGCCGTAACTCAGGAACTTTTGGTACTACCAGACGATTCTTGAACCATAACACATCTGCGTTATCAACGTTGAAACAAGATGCTTTACCGGCTCTAACTTTCTTTTTAATATGAGCTATACCCTTGCTTCCTTTCTGAGCTGAAATGATCTGATTTCTGATAGTTGATTCGATAGTAACATTGGAAAGACTGCCTTGTTGAACTATCTCCACATTGAGTTTCTCTAATTCATGACATATAGTATGATCCATTGGTTTAACATTGACACAGTTGCAATGAGTCTTTCGACTGAGAGCATCTGCAACAACATTTGCTTTACCAGGATGATAATGTACTTCAAGATCATAATCTTTGATCAATTCTAGCCATCGTCTCTGTCTCATGTTTAACTCAGACTGAGTGAAGATATACTTCAAACTCTTATGATCTGTATAGATATGACAAGTGTTGCCCAGCAAATAGTGACGCCAGATCTTCAAGGCATGTACTACAGCTGCTAATTCTAGATCATGAGTTGGATAGTGTTCTTCATGACGCTTAAGTTGTCTTGAAGCATATGCAATAACTCGGCCTTCTTGCATCAATACACACCCAATGCCAGTACCAGAAGCATCACAATAAACATCGAATGGCTTCTCAATATTTGATTGCGTTAAGACCGGTGCTGTGGTTAACAACTTTTTCAGAGTCTGAAAAGCTTCTTCACATTCAGCTGACCAGACAAACTTAACTTGATTCTTCAGTAACTCAGTAATAGGTTTGGATATCTTTGAGAAGTCAGGAATGAAACGACGGTAATAACCTGCCATCCCAAGGAAACTACGAACTTGATGAACAGTGGTTGGTGGCTTCCAATCAAGGATATCTTTTACCTTACCAGGGTCAACAGCAACACCCTCGGCGGACAAGACATGCCCAAGGAATGGCACCTTGTCGAGCCAAAATTCGCACTTGCTAAATTTGGCATAAAGTTGATGTTCTCTGAGACGATTTAGAACAATGCGTAAGTGTTGTACATGTTCTTCATTGTTTTTGGAATATATCAAGATATCATCGATGAAGACAACGACAAACTTGTCAAGCTCTGGCATAAACACAGAGTTCATAAGATACATGAAATGAGCAGGAGCATTGGTTAAGCCGAAGGACATAACCAAATATTCATATAGGCCATATCTGGTTGTGAATGCTGTTTTTGGAACATCTTCAGGACGGATTTTTATTTGGTGGTAACCGGATCGGAGATCGATCTTTGAGAATACTTTGGCTCCCGCAAGTTGATCAAAAAGTAGATCAATGCGTGGTAAAGGATATTTGTTTTTGATGGTCACTTCATTCAGTGGGCGGTAATCGATACACAACCTTAAAGTGTGGTCCTTCTTCTTCACGAAAATAGCTGGACATCCCCATGGTGAGGAGCTAGGTCTGATAAAACCTTTATCAAGCAACTCTTGTAACTGAGTTTTCAACTCGGCTAACTCCTTTGGTGGCATTCTATAAGCTCTTCTCGATATTGGGGCAGTTCCAGGTTTCAAATCAATTACGAACTCCACATCTCTGTCCGAGGTAGGCCAGGTAGATCTTCTGGGAACACATCGGGAAACTCACAGACTACCAGAATATCTTTGATCTCTTTTACTGAAGTTACACAAACTCTACCCACTGCCCTCTTCGGTGTTGGAAAGTGGATAACGAGTTGGGAACTTTTATCAGGTAAGTTTAGCCTCACTGTTCTATTCAGTGTATCTATAACAGCTCCCCGCTGATTCATCCAATTCATACCTAGGATCACATCTATATCCTGATCCTTTAGGATTATCATAGTGGTGGGAAAGATGTGCCCACTCAACTCTATAGGTATTTGATATACCATTTCTTTACTACACAGACGTCCCCCGGGCGACTGTATAAAGAAATTCTCTTTTGTTTCACCAATTGGGATTCCATGCTTTATGACAAAGGTTCGATTGATGAATGTATGCGATGCACCGGAATCAAAAAGCATAACAGCAGGGTGATTAGCAACAGGAAACATACCCATCATCACAGGCTCCCCCTCTGGTATTGCTTCAGCCTGGGTGTAGAAGACACGCCCAGTTTTCTTTTCAGCTTTACCCTTCTGAGCATTCTGATTATTGTTCTTGTTCTGATTTTGCTGCTGATTTCCAGGAGTTCTCTGGAAATTGGGATTATACTGCTTTGGAAGAGGACACTCCCGAGAGAAGTGACCCGACTTCCCACAATTATAACATGGGTAGTTGTTGCTCTGGGAAATGGGGTTACGAATGCCTGGAGCATTCGGCTGTCGTGGAGCGGAAAGAGCTGCAGCAGGACGAACAAATGTTTGTTGCCTTGCCTGGAATGGAGGTGGACGGAATGGAGGACGGAAAGGTTGGCGGAAATGATTCTGTGGATGATACACGACCCTTTGGCGCTTCTGGTTCGCGCTAAAAGATCCGGACGCGCCTTTCTTCTTCTTTGCCTCCTTGTGTTGGCGATACTTCTCCTCCGAAGCTATAGCTATGTTAACTGCCTCATGATATGTGACATTGGAACAAGTAGTCATCATTGTTTGCAACTTCGTGTTCAGACCCCTCATGAAGCAACGTTTCTTTTTGGGATCCGTGCTAACATACTCAGTAGCATACTGGGCTAGATGATTAAACTTCCCCACATACTGCATTACCGGTTGATCACCTTGACGAAGAGCAGAAACTCTTCCAACTTCATGGCCATAATCCCTTCCGGAATATAATGAGCACGGAAGGCAGTGCAGAACTCTTCCCATGTAATACGGTGGTCTGCTGGCTGGACAGCAACAAAGTTTGCCCA
>JAHUYU010001126.1:0-15129 GCA_030439765.1 Tripidium arundinaceum | reverse complement strand
CCACAGGCTGGTTGGGCTCAAATCCAGAGGCGTGAGCTCCGGGGTGTTGGCAGCGGCGGCCCCATTGCCGATTAAGAAGCACTCGCGGGGTGGAGAGGAGTCTCCGGCGTCGCCGGAGTCATGCTCCGGTTCGTACCCTAAGAGGATCTTGAGGAAGTTGCATAGAGAAGGGACATCAGTCCCCGCCACACCGGAGAGGATGACGCCTCTCAACTGACATGGTGCTCCAATTCGAGTTGGAATGACGCCGCAGTGTTTTGGATTCCGTATGGGAGATCAGGAAGGAAGTACTAGAAACGGTCAGGCGGCAGTAGCACCTCCCTGGTGGCAATTTGGTGGTGGACATTCACCAACATGTAGAACATCTGGTGATGCTCCGACATGGTGGGGTTCGGGCCCAGACCGAGTCGGATCTGCCAGGCGAGGACCTCGAGGTACGCTCCCAGGAGGCCCGGTGGGGGATACGACGCCGGGGACTTGTTGTCCACTGGCGCGGTCTCCCTGAGGGGGCGAAGTTCGCCGCTGCATTCAGCGACGTAGGCCAAGCTCCCAAAGTTGAGAACTTGGATGGGGACGAAGGCGCCAGCGGCGATGATGACCTCGCTGGAGAAGTGCACGTCGCCTTCTGGGGCGATGTCGCCTGCTTCGGCGATGCGGCGGGTGGCTTCGGCCACTGTAGAGATGAAATCACTTACAACACGCTCCCCTACCTGGCGCACTAGCTATGGTAGGTTCGTTGCCATGGCAAGCGTCATGGTTGTTCATCAGAAGTCGATGTGTGGGTCTCTGGTGGCTCGGGCACTCAAAAACACAAGAGAGACATGGTGGTTTATCCTGGTTTGGGCTATCGAGGCCCTACATCTAGCAGTAAGGTGTTCTTCGTGTTAAGGAGGACCCAAATCGGGGTTTACAACGGCGAGAGTTTGGCAGGGGATTGCTCGGTGCTATCCTACAGCTCATCAGCGGTGGTGTTCTTCCGCAATGAGTAAGGAACCGGCCTTCTTTAGCTGGGTTGTTGGGGGAGGAACTCGCTACCGTTCCTCTTGGTTGGCTACTGTTCTGTCTGAGTTTCGAGATCGAACCCCCCCTCTATGGAGCTGACCCTCCCCTTATATTCCGAGGAGGGGTCGGGTACAAGTTGGTTTAGGGTTTTAGTCTATGGTCTACGTACGCCGGGTGCAGGAGGGATGCTGCCGTGGCGTGGGATGGACCTCGCCTTCATCATGTAGGGGGCGCCGATGGAGCTGCAACCGCTGCCTGACACTGCTGCATCGCCTGGCACTAGACAGTCAGGGCTTGTTTGCTGTAGCGCGGCCTCTTCTGGGTGAACATTCTCGAGGCCTCCTTGGCTGAGGGGCTGACGAGTGGGCCTTGGAGCCTGCTGACCCTAGAGTTGGTGAAGTCGCTTGTCCTGTTGTGTCACCTTGATTGCGTGACCCTATCGAAGGAGTGGCCGATAGAGCCTCGCGCCCGTTGAATGGGTTGGCGCTATGGAATCTCGGTACATGCTAGGCCTTGGATGCCCAACAGGTTGCCCGTTGTGCGGGGCATCAGTTCGTCTTTTGAGCACTAGCTCGGGTCTGTGATGGGTTAGAGTCAGGGTCGGGCTGCCGTCGCTCAGTAGTCCAGGGCCTTGGCAAGCCCCCAAGCCCCGAGCAGTGGCCGTAGGCATGCTCGGGCTCTACCTAACTCCATCTATAGGGTGCGCGCGAGCGTACCCGGTGGGTATAGCCCCTGAGCCCCTGAGTGATCTTATGAGATCGGTCAGGGGGTCCGTCGGTCGGCACCTTGGTACCTAGGGGCTTAACATACCCCTATGTTTGACTCTCGTCAATGGTTATACTTGAGTGAGATGAAGTACAACATAATACTAGAGGTATAGAAACATATGTGCTATAGTGTAGATAAACATGTGTTGTTGAGGTGTGATCGGACTGTCGGTGGATGTTGTTGAATCGTCCGATGGACCTTGAACTATTAGGCTACAAACCTAGAATAGTCTGAAGGATTGGGATATTCCAATGCCTAAGTGTGGAGTTGATCGGACCATCTGGTGAGTCACATCAGACCGTCCGATATAACTCGTGAAAGTTTCTGGTGCTCTCGGGTTTGTGATGATAAATTAATCGAATTATCCAATGTGATTTGTGGGACCGTCCAATAACTCATGAACTTGGTTAATCAGGAAAACTCTAAGTGTTGGGTTTATTAAGTCGTCTGATGGAGGACGTTGGACCATCTAGAAACACATCCAATGAAAGGGCTGCTATCACATTTTGAGAAAAGAATTTATTAGACCATCCGAAGGTGTTATCGGATCATCCAAAAATTCTAAAGATGTCTGCAGAAGTTTTTCATGCTCGGGATGATTCACCAGACCGCCCAATGGACTAAGCACCTGCAAATCTCATGAATATTGTTAGTCCCTTAATTGTGTTGTCATTCAATCCACCAAAAACCACTTAGGGCCTAGATGCACTTTTAGTGTTGAGTGGCACTCGGACGCCTCAATATCAAGTGATGATGAGAAGACCCCGCCTGTAACAACAAGTCCTATATCTTTGACACTCCATCATGTCTCATGGCCAAGGGCCCAGAACTATAAAATGATGATGGTTATGGTAGTGATAGTGGTAGTGATAGTGATAGTGAAGGTGAGGAGCCCTCTAAGGAAGAGCTAATTGAGCTTTTACAAGAGGCTCACCACTAGACCAACAAGTGGGAAAAGTCTAAGGGTGCCTTTGGTTGGGATTTTGGTAGCTGCTTTTGCTTCAAAAAGCCAAAAGCCAACCAAAGAGGTAACCAGAAGGTGCTTTTTTAGAAGTAGCTGCTTTTGGGTAGTACAGTTTTGAAAGCACTTTGGACCCTGCTTTTGGATTTTGGCTTTCTGCTTTTGAAATGGTGAAAATAGAGAGTTGTTTCAAGGGAGATAGAGATAGGAGGAAGATTTTATACTTGTTTGAACCAAACTGTTTACAACTTTTCCATAGCCCATAGCTCACTACAGCTTTTCCAGAAGCCACAACTCAACCAAACACACCCTAAGGAATTGAAGAAGAGATGCAAATCTCTTTTGCAGTCCCTAGAGGAGCAAAAGATCGCTCATGAGAACCTTGTGGAATCTCATGACACTACTAGAAGTCAGCGTATGTGTCCCGATCTGTAGTGCCGATGATGAATCGGCAATGAAAACAGGTGGACGGGCAACCTGGAAACACCATGTGATGGTGCCACCTCAGCATGCGTGCCTAGCCCGACCACATAGTAAAAAAAGTAGAGGCTAGTGTAGTTGATGTCGATGTTGGGGTATTGCGCGAGAGGTCAACAGGTGGTCGGTGATGCAACCCCGATAAGTAATCGGGTAAACCAAAAATATAACAAGGATACAAGCATCAATAGACCAAAACTTGGGTACCATGGAGGGAAACAAGGGAAAACTAGCCTAGTGGCAGAGGGATCTAGCTGCTGGCCTAGAGGCGGAGGAACAGATGCCGCTCAGCCGAACAGAGGGCATGGAAGCCAATAAGACGAAAGCTAATGGAATGGCTCGATCATGGCGTCCCCTGGCGATGTGCGATGGGCTTCTGGCACGGATCAGAAGGATCTTATCGGCGTAAGAGGGAGTGGCAGGCAGAGAGGGTGCGAGTCGGTAACGAGCTCCTGGTGCGAAGCAACAAAAGGGAACAATAGGATGGAGTGCGGCCAGATTGCCTGATAGCGCCAATGTGGTTTGGCACGGGTCAGCATCGGGTCCTACCCGACCATGGCACTAGGAAGATCCTAGCCGGCTATGGTGGAATGAGGAGGACGGCCAGCTTGGTGGCGCCGAAGCGCATGGTTGGGATGTGGCCTTGCCTGGCCCGCATCATGATGACACGGGGACAGTACGTGGCTAGGTCCAGCTGCCATTGTATGTGGCATGATGAGATGAATGAAGGAGGTTCTGGTTCGCAGATCTACTGTGGCAATAGCGGGGTACGTGACAAGGTAGGTAATCGTCTACTGCTATCCATGCTAGGACGACAGTGAGAGCGGCAAATCAATAGGATCTGTTGCCTAAACAAGGACACTGCTCCTGGCAGAGATTAATCTCCCGGGGCATGCGGTGCGAAAGCGTTGTCTTGTGCTGTTGAACGGCTTGAACTCATGATACCACTTAGGAACAATAGAACTACAAGATACTCTGCACGTTGTTGCGGAGATTGCAAAAAATTAAAAATGAAATTAAGTAGAGATGACATAGATAGCTTGCATTAAGAGGTTAAAAGTTAGTGAAATATGATGTGGATAGTTAGTGGAACATGATGTGGATGTCTTGCATGTTGAGATAGAACTTGAGATGACGTGGATAGCATGCATTAAGAGGTTGGAAGTTAGTGGCATGACATGGATACTAGTGGAAGATGATGTGGATGTCTTGCATGTTGAGATAGAACTTGGGATGACGTGGATAGCTTGGATTAAGAGGTTGGAAGTTAGTGGCATGGCATGGCTATTAGTGGAAGATGATGTGGATGTCTTGCATGTTGAGATAGAACTTGAGATGACGTGGATAGCTGACTTCTAGTAGTGTCATGAGATTCCACAAGGTTCTCATGAGCGATCTTTTGCTCCTCTAGGGACTGCAAAAGAGATTTGCATCTCTTCTTCAATTCCTTAGGGTGTGTTTGGTTGAGTTGTGGCTTCTGGAAAAGCTGTAGTGAGCTATGGGCTATGGAAAAGTTGTAAACAGTTTGGTTCAAACAAGTATAAAATCTTCCTCCTATCTCTATCTCCCTTGAAACAACTCTCTATTTTCACCATTTCAAAAAGCAGAAAGCCAAAATCCAAAAGCAGGGTCCAAAGTGCTTTCAAAACTGTACTACCCAAAAGCAGCTACTTCTAAAAAAGCACCTTCTGGTTACCTCTTTGGTTGGCTTTTGGCTTTTTGGAAGCAAAAGCAGCTACCAAAATCCCAACCAAAGGCACCCTTAGACTTTTCCCACTTGTTGGTCTAGTGGTGAGCCTCTTGTAAAAGCTCAATTAGCTCTTCCTTAGAGGGCTCCTCACCTTCACTATCACTATCACTACCACTATCACTACCATAACCATCATCATTTTATAGTTCTGGGCCCTTGGCCATGAGACATGATGGAGTGTCAAAGATATAGGACTTGTTGTTACAGGCGGGGTCTTCTCATCATCACTTGATATTGAGGCGTCCGAGTGCCACTCAACACTAAAAGTGCATCTAGGCCCTAAGTGGTTTTTGGTGGATTGAATGACAACACAATTAAGGGACTAACAATATTCATGAGATTTGCAGGTGCTTAGTCCATTGGGCGGTCTGGTGAATCATCCCGAGCATGAAAAACTTCTGCAGACATCTTTTAGAATTTTTGGATGATCCGATAACACCTTCGGATGGTCTAATAAATTCTTTTCTCAAAATGTGATAGCAGCCCTTTCATTGGATGTGTTTCTAGATGGTCCAACGTCCTCCATCAGACGACTTAATAAACCCAACACTTAGAGTTTTCCTGATTAACCAAGTTCATGAGTTATTGGACGGTCCCACAAATCACATTGGATAATTCGATTAATTTATCATCACAAACCCGAGAGCACCAGAAACTTTCACGAGTTATATCGGACGGTCTGATGTGACTCACCAGATGGTCCGATCAACTCCACACTTAGGCATTGGAATATCCCAATCCTTCAGACTATTCTAGGTTTGTAGCCTAATAGTTCAAGGTCCATCGGACGATTCAACAACATCCACCGGACAGTCCGATCACACCTCAACAACACATGTTTATCTACACTATAGCACATATGTTCTATACCTCTAGTATTATGTTGTACTTCATCTCACTCAAGTATAACCATTGACGAGAGTCAAACATAGGGGTATGTTAAGCCCCTAGGTACCAAGGTGCCGACCGACGGAACCCCCTGACCGATCTCATAAGATCACTCAGGGGCTCAGGGGCTATACCCACCGGGTACGCTCGCGCGCACCCTATAGATGGAGTTAGGTAGAGCCCGAGCATGCCTACGGCCACTGCTCGGGGCTTGGGGGCTTGCCAAGGCCCTGGACTACTGAGCGACGGCAGCCCGACCCTGACTCTAACCCATCACAGACCCGAGCTAGTGCTCAAAAGACGAACTGATGCCCCGCACAACGGGCAACCTGTTGGGCATCCAAGGCCTAGCATGTACCGAGATTCCATAGCGCCAACCCATTCAACGGGCGCGAGGCTCTATCGGCCACTCCTTCGATAGGGTCACGCAATCAAGGTGACACAACAGGACAAGCGACTTCACCAACTCTAGGGTCAGCAGGCTCCAAGGCCCACTCGTCAGCCCCTCAGCCAAGGAGGCCTCGAGAATGTTCACCCAGAAGAGGCCGCGCTACAGCAAACAAGCCCTGACTGTCTAGTGCCAGGCGATGCAGCAGTGTCAGGCAGCGGTTGCAGCTCCATCGGCGCCCCCTACATGATGAAGGCGAGGTCCATCCCACGCCACGGCAGCATCCCTCCTGCACCCGGCGTACGTAGACCATAGACTAAAACCCTAAACCAACTTGTACCCGACCCCTCCTCGGAATATAAGGGGAGGGTCAGCTCCCATAGAGGGGGGGTTCGATCTCGAAACTCAGACAGAACAGTAGCCAACCAAGAGGAACGGTAGCGAGTTCCTCCCCCAACAACCCAGCTAAAGAAGGCCGGTTCCTTACTCATTGCGGAAGAACACCACCGCTGATGAGCTGTAGGATAGCACCGAGCAATCCCCTGCCAAACTCTCGCCGTTGTAAACCCCGATTTGGGTCCTCCTTAACACGAAGAACACCTTACTGCTAGATGTAGGGCCTCGATAGCCCAAACCAGGATAAACCACCATGTCTCTCTTGTGTTTTTGAGTGCCCGAGCCACCAGAGACCCACACATCGACTTCTGATGAACAACCATGACGCTTGCCATGGCAACGAACCTACCATAGCTAGTGCGCCAGGTAGGGGAGCGTGTTGTAAGTGATTTCATCTCTACAGTGGCCGAAGCCACCCGCCGCATCGCCGAAGCAGGCGACATCGCCCCAGAAGGCGACGTGCACTTCTCCAGCGAGGTCATCATCGCCGCTGGCGCCTTCGTCCCCATCCAAGTTCTCAACTTTGGGAGCTTGGCCTACGTCGCTGAATGCAGCGGCGAACTTCGCCCCCTCAGGGAGACCGCGCCAGTGGACAACAAGTCCCCGGCGTCGTATCCCCCACCGGGCCTCCTGGGAGCGTACCTCGAGGTCCTCGCCTGGCAGATCCGACTCGGTCTGGGCCCGAACCCCACCATGTCGGAGCATCACCAGATGTTCTACATGTTGGTGAATGTCCACCACCAAATTGCCACCAGGGAGGTGCTACTGCCGCCTGACCGTTTCTAGTACTTCCTTCCTGATCTCCCATACGGAATCCAAAACACTGCGGCGTCATTCCAACTCGAATTGGAGCACCATGTCAGTTGAGAGGCGTCATCCTCTCCGGTGTGGCGGGGACTGATGTCCCTTCTCTATGCAACTTCCTCAAGATCCTCTTAGGGTACGAACCGGAGCATGACTCCGCGACGCCGGAGACTCCTCTCCACCCCGCGAGTGCTTCTTAATCGGCAATGGGGCCGCCGCTGCCAACACCCCGGAGCTCACGCCTCTGGATTTGAGCCCAACCAGCCGTGCAGCCTACCTCAAGGAGAAGGCTGAGTGCCTCTAGGCCCACCAGGCTGACCTCGACATCACCCAAGTAGAGCTCAAGAGGAGGAGGGAAGAAATGGAGCAGCAGCAGCCCGCTCTGCGCGACGATGACAACTGCGTGGGGGCACCTGGCGTGCTATGCTTTGACGGACTAGGATCCTAAGGGTTCCCCACTAGGCTGACTACTCGCCATGGGCTTAGGCCGGCTCATGGTCTGCTTGAAGATACGGAACAAGGTGCATGATCTCCAAGACTCGAAAGACCAACCTAGTCGGATTACTAGGAAAGTTAGCTTCTGTAATAGAATTAGGACTCCTCTATTGTAACCGACTAGAACTAGATCAATACGCCCTGCCCTCTGGACTATATAAAGAGAGGTAGGAGCACACCCCCCTTGTACAATCAATCATACACAACAACCCAACGCAAAGGCATCACGCCTAACTAGACTAGGGTATTATGCTACTCAGCGGCCTGAACCAGTATAAATCGCTGTCTTCGTGTTTACCATCTAGTTCTACATATGCCGAAGCCCACCAATCACTATCCCAGGTAACCCCGTGACGTGTTGCCGGTCATCAAACACCTACAGCTGGCATGCCAGGTAGGGGCTTTTGGCGAATTTGCGATCAAGAGCTCGACGGACCTCGCTATCAACATAATTTTCCCGGCGGGGTCAACCTTCTTTTTCAGTTCCTGGATCTGCACGGCGGACGATGGTGGCAAGCTCCAAAGTTGCCACATGGAGATCTCGGTGGATCAGGCTACTCCAGCAAATCCTCAGGATGCGCTGGAGGATCTCGTCGAGAAAATCAATGATTTTTTCCAATTTTTGGTCCTACTCGGACTCGGAACAGCTCAAGCAATTCGAATCTTACTCGGACACGATTACCCTGTCCAAGTCAGACTCCAAGACATCAGGCGTCCACGCCAACCACCAAGTTCAGTTCCAATTCATCCTCTAAGTGCTTGGGCTCGGCTTCAAGGCAAGCAGCCTGATACCGCTCCATCTCCTCCTTTCGATGGTGGGCGCGGTCCCGCCGGGCTCTCTTATGCTTGTTCTTCTTCTCTCTAGCAGCCTTCTGCTCTTCTAATTCGTCAGCTGGCCGAGTGCATCGGCGGAGATGTCTGACAAGTTCTCATCGCCGGAATTGACGTCTGGAGCCTACGGCGGTTGCCAGAGCACAAAGACTTCCCAGCTATGGCCATAGCAGATGGTGCTGTTGGTGCCAGATTCCGTAGCCGAAGCGCTAGAAAGAATCTCAGTAGATCCCTTCTCCTCCAGGACGGGAAACAGACTGCTGACTTGGAACGGTAGCTACCCCATTGTGCCAACTAGCCGTGATGAATCTGACAAATTGTTGAGTGGCCGGACTCCTGGCCAGTGCATAATGTTTCCTTCTGACGTAGCGGAAAAGACCAGACCCTGCTGAGCGCTCGTCAGAGGGATCTCCTGATCTAATCGCATAAACTTTAAGATTGACTCTTGATAGACAAAAGCCAAGTTCTTGAGTCTGAATTGGAACTGAACTTGGTGGTTGGCGTGGACGCCTGATGTCTTGGAGTCTGACTTGGACAGGGTAATCGTGTCCGAGTAAGATTCGAATTGCTTGAGCTGTTCCGAGTCCGAGTAGGACCAAAAATTGAAAAATCATTGATTTTCTCGACGAGATCCTCCAGCGCATCCTGAGGATTTGCTGGAGTAGCCTGATCCACCGAGATCTCCATGTGGCAACTTTGGAGCTTGCCACCATCGTCCGCCGTGCAGATCCAGGAACTGAAAAAGAAGGTTGACCCCGCCGGGAAAATTATGTTGATAGCGAGGTCCGTCGAGCTCTTGATCGCAAATTCGCCAAAAGCCCCTACCTGGCATGCCAGCTGTAGGTGTTTGATGACCGGCAACACGTCACGGGGTTACCTGGGATAGTGATTGGTGGGCTTCGGCATATGTAGAACTAGATGGTAAACACGAAGACAGCGATTTATACTGGTTCAGGCCGCTGAGTAGCATAATACCCTAGTCTAGTTAGGCGTGATGCCTTTGCGTTGGGTTGTTGTGTATGATTGATTGTACAAGGGGGTGTGCTCCTACCTCTCTTTATATAGTCCAGAGGGCAGGGCGTATTGATCTAGTTCTAGTCGGTTACAATAGAGGAGTCCTAATTCTATTACAGAAGCTAACTTTCCTAGTAATCCGACTAGGTTGGTCTTTCGAGTCTTGGAGATCATGCCACCTTGTTCCGTATCTTCAAGCAGACCATGAGCCGGCCTAAGCCCATGGCGAGTAGTCAGCCTAGTGGGGAACCCTTAGGATCCTAGTCCGTCAAAGCATAGCACGCCAGGTGCCCCCACGCAGTTGTCATCGTCGCGCAGAGCGGGCTGCTGCTGCTCCATTTCTTCCCTCCTCCTCTTGAGCTCTACTTGGGTGATGTCGAGGTCAGCCTGGTGGGCCTAGAGGCACTCAGCCTTCTCCTTGAGGTAGGCTGCACGGCTGGTTGGGCTCAAATCCAGAGGCGTGAGCTCCGGGGTGTTGGCAGCGGCGGCCCCATTGCCGATTAAGAAGCACTCGCGGGGTGGAGAGGAGTCTCCGGCGTCGCCGGAGTCATGCTCCGGTTCGTACCCTAAGAGGATCTTGAGGAAGTTGCATAGAGAAGGGACATCAGTCCCCGCCACACCGGAGAGGATGACGCCTCTCAACTGACATGGTGCTCCAATTCGAGTTGGAATGACGCCGCAGTGTTTTGGATTCCGTATGGGAGATCAGGAAGGAAGTACTAGAAACGGTCAGGCGGCAGTAGCACCTCCCTGGTGGCAATTTGGTGGTGGACATTCACCAACATGTAGAACATCTGGTGATGCTCCGACATGGTGGGGTTCGGGCCCAGACCGAGTCGGATCTGCCAGGCGAGGACCTCGAGGTACGCTCCCAGGAGGCCCGGTGGGGGATACGACGCCGGGGACTTGTTGTCCACTGGCGCGGTCTCCCTGAGGGGGCGAAGTTCGCCGCTGCATTCAGCGACGTAGGCCAAGCTCCCAAAGTTGAGAACTTGGATGGGGACGAAGGCGCCAGCGGCGATGATGACCTCGCTGGAGAAGTGCACGTCGCCTTCTGGGGCGATGTCGCCTGCTTCGGCGATGCGGCGGGTGGCTTCGGCCACTGTAGAGATGAAATCACTTACAACACGCTCCCCTACCTGGCGCACTAGCTATGGTAGGTTCGTTGCCATGGCAAGCGTCATGGTTGTTCATCAGAAGTCGATGTGTGGGTCTCTGGTGGCTCGGGCACTCAAAAACACAAGAGAGACATGGTGGTTTATCCTGGTTTGGGCTATCGAGGCCCTACATCTAGCAGTAAGGTGTTCTTCGTGTTAAGGAGGACCCAAATCGGGGTTTACAACGGCGAGAGTTTGGCAGGGGATTGCTCGGTGCTATCCTACAGCTCATCAGCGGTGGTGTTCTTCCGCAATGAGTAAGGAACCGGCCTTCTTTAGCTGGGTTGTTGGGGGAGGAACTCGCTACCGTTCCTCTTGGTTGGCTACTGTTCTGTCTGAGTTTCGAGATCGAACCCCCCCTCTATGGGAGCTGACCCTCCCCTTATATTCCGAGGAGGGGTCGGGTACAAGTTGGTTTAGGGTTTTAGTCTATGGTCTACGTACGCCGGGTGCAGGAGGGATGCTGCCGTGGCGTGGGATGGACCTCGCCTTCATCATGTAGGGGGCGCCGATGGAGCTGCAACCGCTGCCTGACACTGCTGCATCGCCTGGCACTAGACAGTCAGGGCTTGTTTGCTGTAGCGCGGCCTCTTCTGGGTGAACATTCTCGAGGCCTCCTTGGCTGAGGGGCTGACGAGTGGGCCTTGGAGCCTGCTGACCCTAGAGTTGGTGAAGTCGCTTGTCCTGTTGTGTCACCTTGATTGCGTGACCCTATCGAAGGAGTGGCCGATAGAGCCTCGCGCCCGTTGAATGGGTTGGCGCTATGGAATCTCGGTACATGCTAGGCCTTGGATGCCCAACAGGTTGCCCGTTGTGCGGGGCATCAGTTCGTCTTTTGAGCACTAGCTCGGGTCTGTGATGGGTTAGAGTCAGGGTCGGGCTGCCGTCGCTCAGTAGTCCAGGGCCTTGGCAAGCCCCCAAGCCCCGAGCAGTGGCCGTAGGCATGCTCGGGCTCTACCTAACTCCATCTATAGGGTGCGCGCGAGCGTACCCGGTGGGTATAGCCCCTGAGCCCCTGAGTGATCTTATGAGATCGGTCAGGGGGTCCGTCGGTCGGCACCTTGGTACCTAGGGGCTTAACATACCCCTATGTTTGACTCTCGTCAATGGTTATACTTGAGTGAGATGAAGTACAACATAATACTAGAGGTATAGAACATATGTGCTATAGTGTAGATAAACATGTGTTGTTGAGGTGTGATCGGACTGTCCGGTGGATGTTGTTGAATCGTCCGATGGACCTTGAACTATTAGGCTACAAACCTAGAATAGTCTGAAGGATTGGGATATTCCAATGCCTAAGTGTGGAGTTGATCGGACCATCTGGTGAGTCACATCAGACCGTCCGATATAACTCGTGAAAGTTTCTGGTGCTCTCGGGTTTGTGATGATAAATTAATCGAATTATCCAATGTGATTTGTGGGACCGTCCAATAACTCATGAACTTGGTTAATCAGGAAAACTCTAAGTGTTGGGTTTATTAAGTCGTCTGATGGAGGACGTTGGACCATCTAGAAACACATCCAATGAAAGGGCTGCTATCACATTTTGAGAAAAGAATTTATTAGACCATCCGAAGGTGTTATCGGATCATCCAAAAATTCTAAAAGATGTCTGCAGAAGTTTTTCATGCTCGGGATGATTCACCAGACCGCCCAATGGACTAAGCACCTGCAAATCTCATGAATATTGTTAGTCCCTTAATTGTGTTGTCATTCAATCCACCAAAAACCACTTAGGGCCTAGATGCACTTTTAGTGTTGAGTGGCACTCGGACGCCTCAATATCAAGTGATGATGAGAAGACCCCGCCTGTAACAACAAGTCCTATATCTTTGACACTCCATCATGTCTCATGGCCAAGGGCCCAGAACTATAAAATGATGATGGTTATGGTAGTGATAGTGGTAGTGATAGTGATAGTGAAGGTGAGGAGCCCTCTAAGGAAGAGCTAATTGAGCTTTTACAAGAGGCTCACCACTAGACCAACAAGTGGGAAAAGTCTAAGGGTGCCTTTGGTTGGGATTTTGGTAGCTGCTTTTGCTTCCAAAAAGCCAAAAGCCAACCAAAGAGGTAACCAGAAGGTGCTTTTTTAGAAGTAGCTGCTTTTGGGTAGTACAGTTTTGAAAGCACTTTGGACCCTGCTTTTGGATTTTGGCTTTCTGCTTTTTGAAATGGTGAAAATAGAGAGTTGTTTCAAGGGAGATAGAGATAGGAGGAAGATTTTATACTTGTTTGAACCAAACTGTTTACAACTTTTCCATAGCCCATAGCTCACTACAGCTTTTCCAGAAGCCACAACTCAACCAAACACACCCTAAGGAATTGAAGAAGAGATGCAAATCTCTTTTGCAGTCCCTAGAGGAGCAAAAGATCGCTCATGAGAACCTTGTGGAATCTCATGACACTACTAGAAGTCAGCGTATGTGTCCCGATCTGTAGTGCCGATGATGAATCGGCAATGAAAACAGGTGGACGGGCAACCTGGAAACACCATGTGATGGTGCCACCTCAGCATGCGTGCCTAGCCCGACCACATAGTAAAAAAAGTAGAGGCTAGTGTAGTTGATGTCGATGTTGGGGTATTGCGCGAGAGGTCAACAGGTGGTCGGTGATGCAACCCCGATAAGTAATCGGGTAAACCAAAAATATAACAAGGATACAAGCATCAATAGACCAAAACTTGGGTACCATGGAGGGAAACAAGGGAAAACTAGCCTAGTGGCAGAGGGATCTAGCTGCTGGCCTAGAGGCGGAGGAACAGATGCCGCTCAGCCGAACAGAGGGCATGGAAGCCAATAAGACGAAAGCTAATGGAATGGCTCGATCATGGCGTCCCCTGGCGATGTGCGATGGGCTTCTGGCACGGATCAGAAGGATCTTATCGGCGTAAGAGGGAGTGGCAGGCAGAGAGGGTGCGAGTCGGTAACGAGCTCCTGGTGCGAAGCAACAAAAGGGAACAATAGGATGGAGTGCGGCCAGATTGCCTGATAGCGCCAATGTGGTTTGGCACGGGTCAGCATCGGGTCCTACCCGACCATGGCACTAGGAAGATCCTAGCCGGCTATGGTGGAATGAGGAGGACGGCCAGCTTGGTGGCGCCGAAGCGCATGGTTGGGATGTGGCCTTGCCTGGCCCGCATCATGATGACACGGGGACAGTACGTGGCTAGGTCCAGCTGCCATTGTATGTGGCATGATGAGATGAATGAAGGAGGTTCTGGTTCGCAGATCTACTGTGGCAATAGCGGGGTACGTGACAAGGTAGGTAATCGTCTACTGCTATCCATGCTAGGACGACAGTGAGAGCGGCAAATCAATAGGATCTGTTGCCTAAACAAGGACACCATGCTGGAGCTATTTATGCCCTGATAGGGGCATCAGCTGGGTTTTGGTTGCCAATGTAGAAATGGTTGTAGGCAGATTCTACAAAGGCGAAAGCTTATACGCGTGTGATTACGTTGCTCATATATGTGCACTAAATCTTTGCAATGTCATGAATTTCATGTGTTGTAATTGGTCCTAAATCTCCATGTTTGATTGCAGGCAGATACTTTCTTTTTTTTAATGAACATGCCATAGCCATGCGACATATAAAGAATTACATGTCGATTCTCTCTATATTGACTTTATAGTTAATTATAGTATACCTTTCATTAAAAGTGTAATAACTTCGTATTATATCCCGAGCTTTAGGAATGTTCATATGTTCTCATGATTCGGCTTGGATACTTTTGAGAAAGCTGAAATTTTTGCAAAGTTGCCTTGTGTGAAGATGATTTTTTTTTACAGCGGCGAGTGTTAAATCATTGGCTTCCACTTTTGTCTTCCGGTCTCACCATCTCCGGCACTTCAACCATGAGTACGAGGATGTTAGAGTGTATCACGATTAGAATAGAGTTAGTTGGGATTACGATTCCATGTATCGGCTTGATCCCAAGACATGTCTATACCACCCGGAAGGCTTAATTAATGCAAATAACATAATGCCACCCAATCTATATCTCTTATAAAGCTAATCCCCACTACATGTTCTATCTCAACATGCAAGACATCCACATCATCTTCCACTAATAGCCATGTCATGCCACTAACTTCAAACATCTTAATGCAAGCTATCCACATCATTTCAAGTTCTATCTCAACACGCAAGACATCCACATCATCTTCCACCAATAGCCATGTCATGCTACTAACTT
>JAHUYU010003115.1:0-19489 GCA_030439765.1 Tripidium arundinaceum | reverse complement strand
GGAAAGTGTAAAGCAGATCAAGCAACAAATAGAAGAAAGGCCCACCTACCTGACCAATCTAGGCCCAAAACTCACATGGACGCCACCTAAACCCAGCAAGCAGCCCACCAGACGAAGGCGGTGTCAGGGCAGCCCAACCAGGGGGCGGCCGCACCCTTGCCGGCGCATCTCGGGCCCACCTTTCGTCTAGCGGTTCAATAACTCCAGAGGAGGATGGTGCGGGGTGGATCTTCCCAGAATATTCCCTACAAGCACCTTAGGACCTATATAAATAGAGGGGGAGAACACCCTCACTCACACACACCACATTTGAGCCTCTCTCCCTCTACACTAGTACTCTTTTACCTTTCAGTAGTATTTTGGAGCTAGGCAAAGCTTTGTTTGAGAGCTTGAACATCTTGGTAATTCTTGGTATGAGAAATATATTTGGTTCCTTTATGGCCTTGCTCTCATTTTATCAAAGTAGTTATGCTATAGAATTAGAGCAAAGTTCTTATGTTAATCATTTAGCATATGAAACTTTATGCTTAATCGTTCTTACAACATATATGATTAGACTAAGAACTAAGTTGAGGTGGCGGTTTGTTGTGCCTTCGGGTATGCCTAGGTTCTGTGCTTGTCGATCCGTAGGGTCGGAGTCCTAGGGGGATTTGGGTAGCTTCTTTGTATGCGGGCGTGGTGCTCGGGTGCATGGGAACCTTCGGATATGACGGTGCTCCACGGTTGAGGGGTAGGCGACAGGTGGTGTCAGCCTTGTCCGTCTCTTGTAATCCCCCACGTGCGGGTACGGTGTAGGAGTTCGTAAATGCCTCTCTAACTTGCTGGCAGACCAATGCTCAGGGGTCTCCCCATCCATCTGTATGCTTAGCGCTAAGTCTTAACCATGTATTTGTATGATCATTTGCTAATCATAGCATAATTACTTTAAGATATGCTTGCTCCTATTTTGGTTTATTCTTTTATTCTTTATTCTTTCTTTTCTTTTTATCCTTGAGATTGGCTTGTGTGTGTGTCACACTATCCCAATATTTATCCTGACTTACCCCTGTTATGAACTTTGGTATATTATACAAGCATTTCATCTTGTTCATGCACCAAATAGATATTTTTATGCCATGCCTTCCTTTGGGAAAATATAAATTAACAATACCTTGAATACTTCCGGGTGAAATGCTACAACGGTATATCCGTGCTTTACGGATTATTTCAGTGTGCATTAAGAAATACCAACAAGCGTGGGAGCGATCATGGGCAGCGACTATGGCAGGGAAATGGGCATAGTGACGGTCGCCACTAATGCCGCTAGGGATGGGGTAACGGTAGAGGAGCTTAACCAAACTTGAGGGCAAAGATGTCGATGAAGAAGAGACACTAGAAGTTTTAGTGTCAGGCTGTAGTGGTAGGGGTAGTTCCGGCTACGATGGTTAGCACATGCCAAGTCTTGGCCGGGTGCAACCAAGCGCTATTTGATTTGAACCCTCAAGTTCATATCGAACCGATAAAAAATCATGTACCAATAGGTCTCCATACATCCAATATATTGTTCCATAGACAACATCTTCTGTAAATATAATAGTTATACACCTTCATGATCAATGAAACGATGGAATCGTAGCCATCATGGGGTGTCCTCATCCATAGCGACGAGGATAGGTATGACGTCTGGTCCATCTTCCTACCTATGCAAGTTCTCCCATGACAGACCTCCATGCTGATTCGCCACCTTCTCCACCCCTTGCTTGTCGAGGCTCATCATGTACACATCACTTGTCTTGTCATCGTTGCACACAGCAATGAAGAAGACAACACCACTCTTTTCGCACATCCACTACAGCTGCATCCATGTCCTCTTGGCCGGTAGGAACGAACCCACCACCTTGATTACCTGCTGGGGCTAGGGGTGATCCCATAGGCACGTGCTGTTGGTGGCACTCTGGTCGGTGACCACAACAATGGCGACGCTCTGTTTGATCATTGTCAAGGTGGCGTAGGATATCTTCTCAACAACCTAGATGACGCGTAGCCTCCCCTCTAGTGACACACCAAGCTGGGTGTTTTCGGCGAGGTCATTTCCGGTGACTAGCTTTTTCACGTCCTCTGCCTGCAATGTGTCAAGGCACAGTCCGAACACCATGGTCTTTGCATGCCAATACAACAACTTGCAGACCACAACACTCTTGCCCACCAACATTGCTTCCATTTGCTTTTGCCCAAACGTCTAGCATCGGTCACCTTTTCATCTAGGCCCCACCGACCACTATCGGGCGCATAGGTTCGGGATGTAGTAAAGCTGTGTTGACAATACACGAGCAGAAGGTTGTACGAGGACAGTGCTCTCGGCGAGTCCCTGTCATGACTCTGATCTAAAGCAAAACTTAAACCCTAACTTGGACGACGGATACTAAATATATTGTCTAGCGGGTGGCCAAGGACCCTATTCATGTCCCTAAGGAGTCTCGACACATTATAAGGCCAAACGGCCCAAAAGATGGCGACGTAGCACCGTGATAGATTCTGGACATCAACTTGTTTCGACGAGTCGCGTTGACTCCGAAGGAATTTTGATGTGAGACCTATGTCATTGGTTAGCTTATGAAATTACTTCCATCCATAGGTAGAACATGGAAAACCGAGTCCGTATGTGACCTAGGCATCCATTTTAGTGCGGGCTGGTCCTAGAGTCCGAGATGGACTCAAACTTGATATAGATTGTGCTTCGAACTTGACTTGGATGCCCACTCTAGTCTTCTAAACTGGTGGCCAAGGAGGAGGACGACCTTGGGCATCCTTGAGGTGTTCTCCACATAGTTGGGGCATGCTCCAACTTGGGCCAGTGTCCCAAGTGTGAATAACAAGCCCACAACGATGCCGTAGTACCCGGCAGAAACAATAACAACTTGTCGTGATGACTTGAAGACCTTGTCGTCGTAATATTAATTTGGTACTAGATCCAATTGAAAGCTTATCAAACAAGCTTTCCATCAGGTGCTATTGAACCTCAATCGCACTCCGTATGGATGAGCTATGCCCAATCTGATGAAGCATTGTACATCGGGCTGCCGACGAACCAAATGTTGGGCTCCAATTAGCTTGCACTCCAAGATCAGTCATGTGCATGTTGTATCCATGTCCCATCTGTTGTAGTGGCCATAAAAGGCGTCTTTTCCAAGTTCACATCATCATTCTCATCATTGTTCCTAAGCATATTGGAAGTAACGCCATTAGGTAGCATCAAATTCTTACTTATATTGTTATGAAAACATAGGAACGAACTCATCTAGTATTCAAAAGTCATATCTTTAGGTGTTACGTGTTGATATAAAACTTAGACTAACAGGATCTTAGACTTAGCCTAAACATGATTACTAACTTACTCTTATGCGGAATTGATCTTAGCGACTAACCAAAGTCTGTAGATGCCATCTGAGCGCCTCTGGGGTTGATGTAGATAAAGTAGATGTACTAATCTTCATCAATTGAGAGCTGAGGCTCTCTCTTTATGAAGAACTTGGTATAGATCCGATCCGTAGCCTCCTAGACTCCTAGAATAGGGAGTCGTGCTTCCAAACCCCTCGCAGCGTCTAATTGATCGGTTAGATGGGTTTAGGTGAAGGGATTAGCCTTAATTCCAAAATCATCTTTTGGCTTATTTATATACAAGCTATGGGGCCGGGACCAGCTCCGGATAACCCTTAGGTTGCCGCGGATCGTGGTAAATAATCTAATAGTTTGGTATTCATAGGTAGACCTAATAAATATTGCCAATCAAATATGTTGGCCTGAGATCACATTTCCAACATTATGTCCTAATCATTCTCCCCCTCTTGATATGCTGAATTTGCTCACCATTGATGCTAATAATGTTATATTAGAACCTTCTCTTGATTTACCTTTGTCACAAGTGGTTTTCCCTGCTGATCGTTGTGATAAAAGGAGCTAGTGTGTTGGTGCTATGACTATCCCTGCGTCACAACTTGTGAACTAAAATGATTCTTTTGCTTTGGAATCACATATTTATGCTAAAAGTATAAATTTTGCTCCCATTGATACTAAACAAGATGAACCGAAATTCTTGTCTTCTTTACATATTTTGGGTTATATTGAATTTGATATTATGTGTGCTCTAAGTAATTTCAAAGAAAAACTTGAATGCGCTGAATTACCATGGTTGTCTAGATATATTGGCAAATATAATTGTAAAAGTGATTATATGGTGCATCGTGTCTACATTTGTTCAAAATCTGGAATCTCCTCTGATCAACTAGAGGGCCGCAATAGCTATAATCTTGTCATGGCAAGTTCCCCTAATTTTGTTTTTAGATAATCAGGATAAGTTACAAGAAGGGGAGCACTGTTGGCTACTACCTATAACATGTCCTCCAACTATAGTGAAATCGAGGACGGTTTGCTATCAAGAAGGGGAGAATGATTAGGACATAATGTTGGAAATGTGATCTCAGGCCAACATATTTGATTGGCAATATTTATTAGGTCTACCTATGAATACCAAACTATTAGATTATTTACCACGATCCGCGGCAACCTAAGGGTTATCCGGAGCTGGTCCCGGCCCCATAGCTTGTATATAAATAAGCCAAAAGATGATTTTGGAATTAAGGCTAATCCCTTCACCTAAACCCATCTAACCGATCAATTAGACGCTGCGAGGGGTTTGGAAGCACGACTCCCTATTCTAGGAGTCTAGGAGGCTACGGATCGGATCTATACCAAGTTCTTCATAAAGAGAGAGCCTCAGCTCTCAATTGATGAAGATTAGTACATCTACTTTATCTACATCAACCCCAGAGGCGCTCAGATGGCATCTACAGACTTTGGTTAGTCGCTAAGATCAATTCCGCATAAGAGTAAGTTAGTAATCATGTTTAGGCTAAGTCTAAGATCCTGTTAGTCTAAGTTTTATATCAACACGTAACACCTAAAGATATGACTTTTGAATACTAGATGAGTTCGTTCCTATGTTTTCATAACAATATAAGTAAGAATTTGATGCTACCTAATGGCGTTACTTCCAATATGCTTAGGAACAATGATGAGAATGATGATGTGAACTTGGAAAAGACGCCTTTTATGGCCACTACAACAGATGGGACATGGATACAACATGCACATGACTGATCTTGGAGTGCAAGCTAATTGGAGCCCAACATTTGGTTCGTCGGCAGCCCGATGTACAATGCTTCATCAGATTGGGCATAGCTCATCCATACGGAGTGCGATTGAGGTTCAATAGCACCTGATGGAAAGCTTGTTTGATAAGCTTTCAATTGGATCTAGTACCAAATTAATATTACGACGACAAGGTCTTCAAGTCATCACGACAAGTTGTTATTGTTTCTGCCGGGTACTACGGCATCGTTGTGGGCTTGTTATTCACACTTGGGACACTGGCCCAAGTTGGAGCATGCCCCAACTATGTGGAGAACACCTCAAGGATGCCCAAGGTCGTCCTCCTCCTTGGCCACCAGTTTAGAAGACTAGAGTGGGCATCCAAGTCAAGTTCGAAGCACAATCTATATCAAGTTTGAGTCCATCTCGGACTCTAGGACCAGCCCGCACTAAAATGGATGCCTAGGTCACATACGGACTCGGTTTTCCATGTTCTACCTATGGATGGAAGTAATTTCATAAGCTAACCAATGACATAGGTCTCACATCAAAATTCCTTCGGAGTCAACGCGACTCGTCGAAACAAGTTGATGTCCAGAATCTATCACGGTGCTACGTCGCCATCTTTTGGGCCGTTTGGCCTTATAATGTGTCGAGACTCCTTAGGGACATGAATAGGGTCCTTGGCCACCCGCTAGACAATATATTTAGTATCCGTCGTCCAAGTTAGGGTTTAAGTTTTGCTTTAGATCAGAGTCATGACAGGGACTCGCCGAGAGCACTGTCCTCGTACAACCTTCTGCTCGTGTATTGTCAACACAGCTTTACTACATCCCGAACCTATGCGCCCGATAGTGGTCGGTGGGGCCTAGATGAAAAGGTGACCGATGCTAGACGTTTGGGCAAAAGCAAATGGAAGCAATGTTGGTGGGCAAGAGTGTTGTGGTCTGCAAGTTGTTGTATTGGCATGCAAAGACCATGGTGTTCGGACTGTGCCTTGACACATTGCAGGCAGAGGACGTGAAAAAGCTAGTCACCGGAAATGACCTCGCCGAAAACACCCAGCTTGGTGTGTCACTAGAGGGGAGGCTACGCGTCATCTAGGTTGTTGAGAAGATATCCTACGCCACCTTGACAATGATCAAACAGAGCGTCGCCATTGTTGTGGTCACCGACCAGAGTGCCACCAACAGCACGTGCCTATGGGATCACCCCTAGCCCCAGCAGGTAATCAAGGTGGTGGGTTCGTTCCTACCGGCCAAGAGGACATGGATGCAGCTGTAGTGGATGTGCGAAAAGAAAGAATAAAGAATAAAAGAATAAACCAAAATAGGAGCAAGCATATCTTAAAGTAATTATGCTATGATTAGCAAATGATCATACAAATACATGGTTAAGACTTAGCGCTAAGCATACAGATGGATGGGGAGACCCCTGAGCATTGGTCTGCCAGCAAGTTAGAGAGGCATTTACGAACTCCTACACCGTACCCGCACGTGGGGGATTACAAGAGACGGACAAGGCTGACACCACCTGTCGCCTACCCCTCAACCGTGGAGCACCGTCATATCCGAAGGTTCCCATGCACCCGAGCACCACGCCCGCATACAAAGAAGCTACCCAAATCCCCCTAGGACTCCGACCCTACGGATCGACAAGCACAGAACCTAGGCATACCCGAAGGCACAACAAACCGCCACCTCAACTTAGTTCTTAGTCTAATCATATATGTTGTAAGAACGATTAAGCATAAAGTTTCATATGCTAAATGATTAACATAAGAACTTTGCTCTAATTCTATAGCATAATTACTTTAAGATATGCTTGCTCCTATTTTGGTTTATTCTTTTATTCTTTATTCTTTCTTTTCGCACATCCACTACAGCTGCATCCATGTCCTCTTGGCCGGTAGGAACGAACCCACCACCTTGATTACCTGCTGGGGCTAGGGGTGATCCCATAGGCACGTGCTGTTGGTGGCACTCTGGTCGGTGACCACAACAATGGCGACGCTCTGTTTGATCATTGTCAAGGTGGCGTAGGATATCTTCTCAACAACCTAGATGACGCGTAGCCTCCCCTCTAGTGACACACCAAGCTGGGTGTTTTCGGCGAGGTCATTTCCGGTGACTAGCTTTTTCACGTCCTCTGCCTGCAATGTGTCAAGGCACAGTCCGAACACCATGGTCTTTGCATGCCAATACAACAACTTGCAGACCACAACACTCTTGCCCACCAACATTGCTTCCATTTGCTTTTGCCCAAACGTCTAGCATCGGTCACCTTTTCATCTAGGCCCCACCGACCACTATCGGGCGCATAGGTTCGGGATGTAGTAAAGCTGTGTTGACAATACACGAGCAGAAGGTTGTACGAGGACAGTGCTCTCGGCGAGTCCCTGTCATGACTCTGATCTAAAGCAAAACTTAAACCCTAACTTGGACGACGGATACTAAATATATTGTCTAGCGGGTGGCCAAGGACCCTATTCATGTCCCTAAGGAGTCTCGACACATTATAAGGCCAAACGGCCCAAAAGATGGCGACGTAGCACCGTGATAGATTCTGGACATCAACTTGTTTCGACGAGTCGCGTTGACTCCGAAGGAATTTTGATGTGAGACCTATGTCATTGGTTAGCTTATGAAATTACTTCCATCCATAGGTAGAACATGGAAAACCGAGTCCGTATGTGACCTAGGCATCCATTTTAGTGCGGGCTGGTCCTAGAGTCCGAGATGGACTCAAACTTGATATAGATTGTGCTTCGAACTTGACTTGGATGCCCACTCTAGTCTTCTAAACTGGTGGCCAAGGAGGAGGACGACCTTGGGCATCCTTGAGGTGTTCTCCACATAGTTGGGGCATGCTCCAACTTGGGCCAGTGTCCCAAGTGTGAATAACAAGCCCACAACGATGCCGTAGTACCCGGCAGAAACAATAACAACTTGTCGTGATGACTTGAAGACCTTGTCGTCGTAATATTAATTTGGTACTAGATCCAATTGAAAGCTTATCAAACAAGCTTTCCATCAGGTGCTATTGAACCTCAATCGCACTCCGTATGGATGAGCTATGCCCAATCTGATGAAGCATTGTACATCGGGCTGCCGACGAACCAAATGTTGGGCTCCAATTAGCTTGCACTCCAAGATCAGTCATGTGCATGTTGTATCCATGTCCCATCTGTTGTAGTGGCCATAAAAGGCGTCTTTTCCAAGTTCACATCATCATTCTCATCATTGTTCCTAAGCATATTGGAAGTAACGCCATTAGGTAGCATCAAATTCTTACTTATATTGTTATGAAAACATAGGAACGAACTCATCTAGTATTCAAAAGTCATATCTTTAGGTGTTACGTGTTGATATAAAAACTTAGACTAACAGGATCTTAGACTTAGCCTAAACATGATTACTAACTTACTCTTATGCGGAATTGATCTTAGCGACTAACCAAAGTCTGTAGATGCCATCTGAGCGCCTCTGGGGTTGATGTAGATAAAGTAGATGTACTAATCTTCATCAATTGAGAGCTGAGGCTCTCTCTTTATGAAGAACTTGGTATAGATCCGATCCGTAGCCTCCTAGACTCCTAGAATAGGGAGTCGTGCTTCCAAACCCCTCGCAGCGTCTAATTGATCGGTTAGATGGGTTTAGGTGAAGGGATTAGCCTTAATTCCAAAATCATCTTTTGGCTTATTTATATACAAGCTATGGGGCCGGGACCAGCTCCGGATAACCCTTAGGTTGCCGCGGATCGTGGTAAATAATCTAATAGTTTGGTATTCATAGGTAGACCTAATAAATATTGCCAATCAAATATGTTGGCCTGAGATCACATTTCCAACATTATGTCCTAATCATTCTCCCCTTCTTGATAGCAAACCGTCCTCGATTTCACTATAGTTGGAGGACATGTTATAGGTAGTAGCCAACAGTGCTCCCCTTCTTGTAACTTATCCTGATTATCTAAAAACAAAATTAGGGGAACTTGCCATGACAAGATTATAGCTATTGCGGCCCTCTAGTTGATCAGAGGAGATTCCAGATTTTGAACAAATGTAGACACGATGCACCATATAATCACTTTTACAATTATATTTGCCAATATATCTAGACAACCATGGTAATTCAGCGCATTCAAGTTTTTCTTTGAAATTACTTAGAGCACACATAATATCAAATTCAATATAACCCAAAATATGTAAAGAAGACAAGAATTTCGGTTCATCTTGTTTAGTATCAATGGGAGCAAAATTTATACTTTTAGCATAAATATGTGATTCCAAAGCAAAAGAATCATTTTAGTTCACAAGTTGTGACGCAGGGATAGTCATAGCACCAACACACTAGCTCCTTTTATCACAACGATCAGCAGGGAAAACCACTTGTGACAAAGGTAAATCAAGAGAAGGTTCTAATATAACATTATTAGCATCAATGGTGAGCAAATTCAGCATATCAAGAGGGGGAGAATGATTAGGACATAATGTTGGAAATGTGATCTCAGGCCAACATATTTGATTGGCAATATTTATTAGGTCTACCTATGAATACCAAACTATTAGATTATTTACCACGATCCGCGGCAACCTAAGGGTTATCCGGAGCTGGTCCCGGCCCCATAGCTTGTATATAAATAAGCCAAAAGATGATTTTGGAATTAAGGCTAATCCCTTCACCTAAACCCATCTAACCGATCAATTAGACGCTGCGAGGGGTTTGGAAGCACGACTCCCTATTCTAGGAGTCTAGGAGGCTACGGATCGGATCTATACCAAGTTCTTCATAAAGAGAGAGCCTCAGCTCTCAATTGATGAAGATTAGTACATCTACTTTATCTACATCAACCCCAGAGGCGCTCAGATGGCATCTACAGACTTTGGTTAGTCGCTAAGATCAATTCCGCATAAGAGTAAGTTAGTAATCATGTTTAGGCTAAGTCTAAGATCCTGTTAGTCTAAGTTTTATATCAACACGTAACACCTAAAGATATGACTTTTGAATACTAGATGAGTTCGTTCCTATGTTTTCATAACAATATAAGTAAGAATTTGATGCTACCTAATGGCGTTACTTCCAATATGCTTAGGAACAATGATGAGAATGATGATGTGAACTTGGAAAAGACGCCTTTTATGGCCACTACAACAGATGGGACATGGATACAACATGCACATGACTGATCTTGGAGTGCAAGCTAATTGGAGCCCAACATTTGGTTCGTCGGCAGCCCGATGTACAATGCTTCATCAGATTGGGCATAGCTCATCCATACGGAGTGCGATTGAGGTTCAATAGCACCTGATGGAAAGCTTGTTTGATAAGCTTTCAATTGGATCTAGTACCAAATTAATATTACGACGACAAGGTCTTCAAGTCATCACGACAAGTTGTTATTGTTTCTGCCGGGTACTACGGCATCGTTGTGGGCTTGTTATTCACACTTGGGACACTGGCCCAAGTTGGAGCATGCCCCAACTATGTGGAGAACACCTCAAGGATGCCCAAGGTCGTCCTCCTCCTTGGCCACCAGTTTAGAAGACTAGAGTGGGCATCCAAGTCAAGTTCGAAGCACAATCTATATCAAGTTTGAGTCCATCTCGGACTCTAGGACCAGCCCGCACTAAAATGGATGCCTAGGTCACATACGGACTCGGTTTTCCATGTTCTACCTATGGATGGAAGTAATTTCATAAGCTAACCAATGACATAGGTCTCACATCAAAATTCCTTCGGAGTCAACGCGACTCGTCGAAACAAGTTGATGTCCAGAATCTATCACGGTGCTACGTCGCCATCTTTTGGGCCGTTTGGCCTTATAATGTGTCGAGACTCCTTAGGGACATGAATAGGGTCCTTGGCCACCCGCTAGACAATATATTTAGTATCCGTCGTCCAAGTTAGGGTTTAAGTTTTGCTTTAGATCAGAGTCATGACAGGGACTCGCCGAGAGCACTGTCCTCGTACAACCTTCTGCTCGTGTATTGTCAACACAGCTTTACTACATCCCGAACCTATGCGCCCGATAGTGGTCGGTGGGGCCTAGATGAAAAGGTGACCGATGCTAGACGTTTGGGCAAAAGCAAATGGAAGCAATGTTGGTGGGCAAGAGTGTTGTGGTCTGCAAGTTGTTGTATTGGCATGCAAAGACCATGGTGTTCGGACTGTGCCTTGACACATTGCAGGCAGAGGACGTGAAAAAGCTAGTCACCGGAAATGACCTCGCCGAAAACACCCAGCTTGGTGTGTCACTAGAGGGGAGGCTACGCGTCATCTAGGTTGTTGAGAAGATATCCTACGCCACCTTGACAATGATCAAACAGAGCGTCGCCATTGTTGTGGTCACCGACCAGAGTGCCACCAACAGCACGTGCCTATGGGATCACCCCTAGCCCCAGCAGGTAATCAAGGTGGTGGGTTCGTTCCTACCGGCCAAGAGGACATGGATGCAGCTGTAGTGGATGTGCGAAAAGAGTGGTGTTGTCTTCTTCATTGCTGTGTGCAACGATGACAAGACAAGTGATGTGTACATGATGAGCCTCGACAAGCAAGGGGTGGAGAAGGTGGCGAATCAGCATGGAGGTCTGTCATGGGAGAACTTGCATAGGTAGGAAGATGGACCAGACGTCATACCTATCCTCGTCGCTATGGATGAGGACACCCCATGATGGCTACGATTCCATCGTTTCATTGATCATGAAGGTGTATAACTATTATATTTACAGAAGATGTTGTCTATGGAACAATATATTGGATGTATGGAGACCTATTGGTACATGATTTTTTATCGGTTCGATATGAACTTGAGGGTTCAAATCAAATAGCGCTTGGTTGCACCCGGCCAAGACTTGGCATGTGCTAACCATCGTAGCCGGAACTACCCCTACCACTACAGCCTGACACTAAAACTTCTAGTGTCTCTTCTTCATCGACATCTTTGCCCTCAAGTTTGGTTAAGCTCCTCTACCGTTACCCCATCCCTAGCGGCATTAGTGGCGACCGTCACTATGCCCATTTCCCTGCCATAGTCGCTGCCCATGATCGCTCCCACGCTTGTTGGTATTTCTTAATGCACACTGAAATAATCCGTAAAGCACGGATATACCGTTGTAGCATTTCACCCGGAAGTATTCAAGGTATTGTTAATTTATATTTTCCCAAAGGAAGGCATGGCATAAAAATATCTATTTGGTGCATGAACAAGATGAAATGCTTGTATAATATACCAAAGTTCATAACAGGGGTAAGTCAGGATAAATATTGGGATAGTGTGACACACACACAAGCCAATCTCAAGGATAAAAAGCAAAGAGAGGGCCATGCAAAAAGGATGAAATTTAAAAGGTTTTAATTCCACACACTTACACTTCTTGATCAAAGTGTATGACTTGCATCTCCTTGGATCCAGTCTTTGACTTAGCAATATTATGTACAAGTATGCCTCTCTTTTCATCCGTACCTAAAACCCCACAAAAGCTTATTAGAAGTAGGATGAAAAAGAGGCAACACCAAAAGTCTTTTGTGAGGATCATACACATTGAGCGATCGAGTGAATCATTTGGGGAACTTACTTTTATTTACAAAACTTTCAAAACCTCTAGAAAGAAAGTTGATCAAAGAATGAATGACTAGTGGTTATGTAAAACCGTTCTATCTTGCAACTGCCCAAGACATGGAAAAGCAAAAAGCCCCATAGGTAACAAGGAAAAAGGGTGGATAAAATGCCAACTTATTCAAATCAAGGAAGACTACTTTGCTATAGACATGGTACTTTTGAAATATAATCAGCATTGTAGCAACTCCTGATCAACAGCTAATGTCTTAGCTTTTGCTCTAGACGAGCAAAGGGTAAGCTTGGGGGATCTTGTTGGTGGTCCTTATTGACCATATTTGACCACCAATTAAGAGGAGAAACTAACATGATTACACACATATGCTTTTCATATTGACGCATTTCCACATGTCTTGGAGAAAAGTGCCTTACAAGATATTTAGACAAAAAAACGTGGAAATGGAGGTCAAAAGTGTGCAACCAGGGAAAGTGTAAAGCAGATCAAGCAACAAATAGAAGAAAGGCCCACCTACCTGACCAATCTAGGCCCAAAACTCACATGGACGCCACCTAAACCCAGCAAGCAGCCCACCAGACGAAGGCGGTGTCAGGGCAGCCCAACCAGGGGGCGGCCGCACCCTTGCCGGCGCATCTCGGGCCCACCTTTCGTCTAGCGGTTCAATAACTCCAGAGGAGGATGGTGCGGGGTGGATCTTCCCAGAATATTCCCTACAAGCACCTTAGGACCTATATAAATAGAGGGGGAGAACACCCTCACTCACACACACCACATTTGAGCCTCTCTCCCTCTACACTAGTACTCTTTTACCTTTCAGTAGTATTTTGGAGCTAGGCAAAGCTTTGTTTGAGAGCTTGAACATCTTGGTAATTCTTGGTATGAGAAATATATTTGGTTCCTTTATGGCCTTGCTCTCATTTTATCAAAGTAGTTATGCTATAGAATTAGAGCAAAGTTCTTATGTTAATCATTTAGCATATGAAACTTTATGCTTAATCGTTCTTACAACATATATGATTAGACTAAGAACTAAGTTGAGGTGGCGGTTTGTTGTGCCTTCGGGTATGCCTAGGTTCTGTGCTTGTCGATCCGTAGGGTCGGAGTCCTAGGGGGATTTGGGTAGCTTCTTTGTATGCGGGCGTGGTGCTCGGGTGCATGGGAACCTTCGGATATGACGGTGCTCCACGGTTGAGGGGTAGGCGACAGGTGGTGTCAGCCTTGTCCGTCTCTTGTAATCCCCCACGTGCGGGTACGGTGTAGGAGTTCGTAAATGCCTCTCTAACTTGCTGGCAGACCAATGCTCAGGGGTCTCCCCATCCATCTGTATGCTTAGCGCTAAGTCTTAACCATGTATTTGTATGATCATTTGCTAATCATAGCATAATTACTTTAAGATATGCTTGCTCCTATTTTGGTTTATTCTTTTATTCTTTATTCTTTCTTTTCTTTTTATCCTTGAGATTGGCTTGTGTGTGTGTCACACTATCCCAATATTTATCCTGACTTACCCCTGTTATGAACTTTGGTATATTATACAAGCATTTCATCTTGTTCATGCACCAAATAGATATTTTTATGCCATGCCTTCCTTTGGGAAAATATAAATTAACAATACCTTGAATACTTCCGGGTGAAATGCTACAACGGTATATCCGTGCTTTACGGATTATTTCAGTGTGCATTAAGAAATACCAACAAGCGTGGGAGCGATCATGGGCAGCGACTATGGCAGGGAAATGGGCATAGTGACGGTCGCCACTAATGCCGCTAGGGATGGGGTAACGGTAGAGGAGCTTAACCAAACTTGAGGGCAAAGATGTCGATGAAGAAGAGACACTAGAAGTTTTAGTGTCAGGCTGTAGTGGTAGGGGTAGTTCCGGCTACGATGGTTAGCACATGCCAAGTCTTGGCCGGGTGCAACCAAGCGCTATTTGATTTGAACCCTCAAGTTCATATCGAACCGATAAAAAATCATGTACCAATAGGTCTCCATACATCCAATATATTGTTCCATAGACAACATCTTCTGTAAATATAATAGTTATACACCTTCATGATCAATGAAACGATGGAATCGTAGCCATCATGGGGTGTCCTCATCCATAGCGACGAGGATAGGTATGACGTCTGGTCCATCTTCCTACCTATGCAAGTTCTCCCATGACAGACCTCCATGCTGATTCGCCACCTTCTCCACCCCTTGCTTGTCGAGGCTCATCATGTACACATCACTTGTCTTGTCATCGTTGCACACAGCAATGAAGAAGACAACACCACTCTTTTCGCACATCCACTACAGCTGCATCCATGTCCTCTTGGCCGGTAGGAACGAACCCACCACCTTGATTACCTGCTGGGGCTAGGGGTGATCCCATAGGCACGTGCTGTTGGTGGCACTCTGGTCGGTGACCACAACAATGGCGACGCTCTGTTTGATCATTGTCAAGGTGGCGTAGGATATCTTCTCAACAACCTAGATGACGCGTAGCCTCCCCTCTAGTGACACACCAAGCTGGGTGTTTTCGGCGAGGTCATTTCCGGTGACTAGCTTTTTCACGTCCTCTGCCTGCAATGTGTCAAGGCACAGTCCGAACACCATGGTCTTTGCATGCCAATACAACAACTTGCAGACCACAACACTCTTGCCCACCAACATTGCTTCCATTTGCTTTTGCCCAAACGTCTAGCATCGGTCACCTTTTCATCTAGGCCCCACCGACCACTATCGGGCGCATAGGTTCGGGATGTAGTAAAGCTGTGTTGACAATACACGAGCAGAAGGTTGTACGAGGACAGTGCTCTCGGCGAGTCCCTGTCATGACTCTGATCTAAAGCAAAACTTAAACCCTAACTTGGACGACGGATACTAAATATATTGTCTAGCGGGTGGCCAAGGACCCTATTCATGTCCCTAAGGAGTCTCGACACATTATAAGGCCAAACGGCCCAAAAGATGGCGACGTAGCACCGTGATAGATTCTGGACATCAACTTGTTTCGACGAGTCGCGTTGACTCCGAAGGAATTTTGATGTGAGACCTATGTCATTGGTTAGCTTATGAAATTACTTCCATCCATAGGTAGAACATGGAAAACCGAGTCCGTATGTGACCTAGGCATCCATTTTAGTGCGGGCTGGTCCTAGAGTCCGAGATGGACTCAAACTTGATATAGATTGTGCTTCGAACTTGACTTGGATGCCCACTCTAGTCTTCTAAACTGGTGGCCAAGGAGGAGGACGACCTTGGGCATCCTTGAGGTGTTCTCCACATAGTTGGGGCATGCTCCAACTTGGGCCAGTGTCCCAAGTGTGAATAACAAGCCCACAACGATGCCGTAGTACCCGGCAGAAACAATAACAACTTGTCGTGATGACTTGAAGACCTTGTCGTCGTAATATTAATTTGGTACTAGATCCAATTGAAAGCTTATCAAACAAGCTTTCCATCAGGTGCTATTGAACCTCAATCGCACTCCGTATGGATGAGCTATGCCCAATCTGATGAAGCATTGTACATCGGGCTGCCGACGAACCAAATGTTGGGCTCCAATTAGCTTGCACTCCAAGATCAGTCATGTGCATGTTGTATCCATGTCCCATCTGTTGTAGTGGCCATAAAAGGCGTCTTTTCCAAGTTCACATCATCATTCTCATCATTGTTCCTAAGCATATTGGAAGTAACGCCATTAGGTAGCATCAAATTCTTACTTATATTGTTATGAAAACATAGGAACGAACTCATCTAGTATTCAAAAGTCATATCTTTAGGTGTTACGTGTTGATATAAAACTTAGACTAACAGGATCTTAGACTTAGCCTAAACATGATTACTAACTTACTCTTATGCGGAATTGATCTTAGCGACTAACCAAAGTCTGTAGATGCCATCTGAGCGCCTCTGGGGTTGATGTAGATAAAGTAGATGTACTAATCTTCATCAATTGAGAGCTGAGGCTCTCTCTTTATGAAGAACTTGGTATAGATCCGATCCGTAGCCTCCTAGACTCCTAGAATAGGGAGTCGTGCTTCCAAACCCCTCGCAGCGTCTAATTGATCGGTTAGATGGGTTTAGGTGAAGGGATTAGCCTTAATTCCAAAATCATCTTTTGGCTTATTTATATACAAGCTATGGGGCCGGGACCAGCTCCGGATAACCCTTAGGTTGCCGCGGATCGTGGTAAATAATCTAATAGTTTGGTATTCATAGGTAGACCTAATAAATATTGCCAATCAAATATGTTGGCCTGAGATCACATTTCCAACATTATGTCCTAATCATTCTCCCCTTCTTGATAGCAAACCGTCCTCGATTTCACTATAGTTGGAGGACATGTTATAGGTAGTAGCCAACAGTGCTCCCCTTCTTGTAACTTATCCTGATTATCTAAAAACAAAATTAGGGGAACTTGCCATGACAAGATTATAGCTATTGCGGCCCTCTAGTTGATCAGAGGAGATTCCAGATTTTGAACAAATGTAGACACGATGCACCATATAATCACTTTTACAATTATATTTGCCAATATATCTAGACAACCATGGTAATTCAGCGCATTCAAGTTTTTCTTTGAAATTACTTAGAGCACACATAATATCAAATTCAATATAACCCAAAATATGTAAAGAAGACAAGAATTTCGGTTCATCTTGTTTAGTATCAATGGGAGCAAAATTTATACTTTTAGCATAAATATGTGATTCCAAAGCAAAAGAATCATTTTAGTTCACAAGTTGTGACGCAGGGATAGTCATAGCACCAACACACTAGCTCCTTTTATCACAACGATCAGCAGGGAAAACCACTTGTGACAAAGGTAAATCAAGAGAAGGTTCTAATATAACATTATTAGCATCAATGGTGAGCAAATTCAGCATATCAAGAGAGCCCTTACCTGAAACAACCACATGTTCTTTTTCTTCTGCACTGTCATCTTTATTGTGTACATGCTGCAAAATATTAGGTCCAACAATAGACAAAGCAATGTGTTTATTTTGTAGTTACCTCTTGCTCATCGAGGCTCATCCCGTGCACATTACTTGTCTGGTCGCAGCACCAGCGGTGGAAATGACAACCCCGCTCTTTTTGGGGAAATATACAAGGTAGAGATATTTGATGTGAACTCTCAATTTCAGATCTAACTAATAAAAGAATCATGTGTCAGTACAAGTCTCCTCGCATCTGATATATTGTCCACTAGACAACTTATTATGTAAATAATAGTTACATCTTGCATGATCCATGAATCGATAATCATAGCCATCATGGGTCATCCTCGTCCATGGCGAGCGAGGACAGGTATGACGTCCGATCCATCTCGTACCCATGCAAGTTCTCCCACGATGGACCTCCATGGTGATTCGCCACCTTCTCCACCTCTTGCTTGTCGAGGCTCATCGCGTACACGTCACCTGTATGGTCATCGTCGCACCCAGCGGTGAAGAAGACAACCCCGCTCTTTTCGCACATCCACTGCAGCTGGATCCACGTCGTCTCGGCCGGCAGGAACCGACCGACCACCTCGATTACCTGCCGGGGCTGGGGCTGATCCCATAGGCATGTGCCGTCGGTGGCACTCCGGCCGGTGACCACGACAATGGCGACGCCCCGTTTGACCATCGCCGGGCTGGGGTAGGACGTCTTTTCAACAACCTCGACGACGCGCAGCCTCCCCTCCGGCGACACGCCCAGCAGGGTGTTGCCGGCGGGGTCCTTTCCGGTAACTGGCATTTTCACGTGCTCTGCCTGCAGCGTGCCGAGGCGCAGCCCGAACACCATGGTCTTTGCATGCCAGTACACCACCTTGCGGACCACGACGCTCTTGCCCGCCGCCATTGCTGCCATCTGCTTTTTGCCCAGACGTCTGGCATCGGTCACCTTTTCCTCGGAGCCCCACCGGCCGCTGTCGGACGCATAGGTCCGGCATGCAGTAAAGCCGCGCCGGCAGTACACGAGCAGAAGGTTGTACGCGGACGGTGCTCTCGGCGAGTCCCTGCCTTGACGCCGATCAAGGTTGTCATCATCGTAGTCGTCGGCGGTGACGACGGTAGAAGCATACGGTCTTACGATTTCCTTGCCGCTGAGGGACGGCAGGACAGTAACTTCCCCAGTCATCGGGTTGCACACGCATAGCTTCAGTGCCCGCTCGCGCTTCCGGCGCTGGAGCTCGACGACGACGAGGCCGTTGCGGGAGGCAATGAGTCTAGATGAGTCGAACAAGCCGTCGTCCAGGCCTTCCACGAGTGCGTTCAGCGAGGGCTGCCGAATGGCGAGTCGGCGCGAGGCCGATGCGGTGGCGGCAAAGCGCGGCACGGCGCCTTGGCGGTGCGAGTAGAAGAAACCAAGGGCGAGGCTGCGGACGTGGGGCCGGCATCGCCTACTGCGGCAGATGAAGGCGGCCTCGCGGGAAACCAGGCGGCACCACCGTTTGCATGTGGCCGCGCAACGGACCAGATCGGAGAAATCCGGCAAGCCGGCGAAGATGCCGACGAGGATCTCATCCGTGAGCGGCGTGCCATCCTCGTCGCCTTGCGCGATCGTGTCGACCGGCGCCCGCGCCCGCTTGGAAGGCCTGTTACGACGGACGGCCAGCCAGCCCCTGGTGCTACTGCTGCGCTCCGCAGCTGCCACGGAATAGTAGGGCCGGGAAGAGAGGCGGGCTAGGCGCGGCGGCGGCATCGCGTTCGCTGCATGCAGGTGCAGCCAGATGGTTTATTGGTTCAATGGCCGCCTTTGATAGCTTAAGGATTAAGGAGAAGATGCATGTTGATACGGACATGGCAGCCCAT
>JAHUYU010000030.1:0-20253 GCA_030439765.1 Tripidium arundinaceum | reverse complement strand
GAAGCCGGTGGATCACCAAACACCTCTCCAAGCCTCCTTGCTTTTACTAGAGTTGCTCCTCCGAATCTCCCGTGGGGATAAGTGTTGGTATTTGTTAGTGTGAATTAGAAAATAGGAATTCTGCAAGCGCACAGATATACCATTGTAGCCTTTAGCACCGCCATAGGAATCGACATGCGAAAGATGGGCCTGAGACACGCCACCAGGGGGCGGCCGCACCAGGGGATCGGCCGCACCCTGGCTGCTGCCTCTTGCCACCGACTTTGTCTGGTGGGGTCCCTGATGGGTCTGGATCACTTCTATGTTGGTTATTGGCCCTGGTTCGCGTCGTGGATTTGGCCTTCTTCACATTCTTCAACTTGGGCCGCGCAAATATGCTTTATTGATTGCGCATTTTTCCGAGTTTTGCACTAATTCCACACTTAGTCCTGCAAAACAGTAATCTTCCAATACATGTGGAACTAGGTGAATATCAAAGACATATGCATGTAAAACATGTGTTTTTCTTCATTTTTCATACAAGTTGGCGGTATGGAATATGTCGTTAGTAACCGCCAACAGTTGGGAGCCTTCAATGGCTAAAGAGAGGCTTGCCTACTGGTTGTTGGAAGTGAATGGTCGAGCTATCCATTGGGAGGAGGAAGAAGGGGTATAAATACCCCCTTCCTCCCAACTAACCGTTAAGTCACGACAGTGCCGCATTTTGCGCGGTAGTGCCGCGATGCAGCAGTGCTGCATAAAATGCAGCACTTTCGCTTAAGCCAGTAGGAGAAGGTAGGAGATAGGCTTTGGCTGGCTTTGCTTTATGTGAGGATTTGAGAATGGTGGTTTGAGTTGAGCACTTGGTTGCACATTAAAGCTTGTGTATTGCATCCCCCTTGATAGTACGGCAGTTCCTATACTCAATTTCAAATATAAAAAGAATTTAAACCTCTTTTGAGTCTATCACCGCAACCATTTGTAATTGGGGGCTCCACCATTTTACTTAGCATCCTCATTGTTTTCTCACCTGCTTGTCAACTCGATAAATCTCATTAGTCCTCTAATTATGTGGTCATTATCACCAAAACCCACATTAGGGATTGATTGCACTTAAATACAGTGACACCAGAGAGGGTGTAAACTTGCATCTCGAGCGGCTGTATTCACCGGAGCCCTCCGGTGCACTCACCGGAGGTGTCACCAGAGTGACTGACACTCCAACAGCTAGTTTGGAGTTAGCCATTGGGAGCACTGTAGGGGATCTCAATGCTGGCTCTAGTGCCGCATCGTAGCTATCTGGTGCCCTCGAAAAAGCTACAAAAATTCCATAACGGCTAGTTGCGTGTGTGGGCTTATAAATAGCCCCCTTGGCCGGCCATCGCCACTCTCTTGGACACTTGGGCTAATAACTAGACACTTTAGTGCTTGAGAAACACCTCCCACTCACTTGCAAACTTCATGATCGCATTTGTGTGAGATAGGTGAAAATCTAATGCGTTGCAAAAGAGAGTTTGCATCTTGTGACACTAGAGAATTCATTTTCGCTTAGGAGCTCTTGTCACTCTTGGTGACTGTTGTCACCTAGTCGGCTTGGTGCTTGTGGAGATCGTTGAGCACCACTTGGAGATTGTGCAGGGGGCTCCTGTCCTTGGCTTTGTGAGAGGCTTTGTGCTTATTGTTGACAGTCATTAACGTCAACTATAAATTATTAATATGGCATATATTTATCCTTAAAACCAATCACCAACATAGGTCTAGTGGTTTAAACTAAGTATTTCCATAAGTTTTGGGGATTTTGTGAATGCAGGGAGAAAACAAGTTAAAGTGGGCCATACTATCACAAGAAATCAGATCCAATCGCGATGAAACCAACTCTATTGGGCCCTAAACCATCCTTCATGGGCCAGAGAAGGAGATCCACGTGGATGGGGGCCAAGGTGGGGTTGGCCGACCCCACCTGTAGGTCGGCCGACCCCCTAGACCCACCTGCCAGTGCTAGTTGTTTTCCACCGACTTTGAGGATGAATCTCCACCGTTTGTTTAGGTCGGTTTGATCCAATGGTGGGCGGAAGAATTGGTTCGGATCGATGATGTGGCGATTAATTGCCCCCTACTCAATCACCCCTATAAAAGGATCCCCATACCCCCTCCGGGAAGACATTGCATCTCTCATTGCATCTCATCTCATCTGTTGAGAGATCAATCAAGAACCACCTCAAGAGAGAAAAGCTCCACACAAACATATATTCGTACCATAGTTTAGTTTAGTTAGATCAAGTAGAGCCGAGCTGCTGCTCGGATTCCAGATCTAGTCACCGAATGGTATAGCCCTTGTATCCTTTATATTTATCTACTTGATGACATTATTCTTTATTTATATTATGTTCTTAGTTATTATATTATTAGTTTACATTGAGTATATGCTTAGTATAGTTAGAGTTATCACTATATCTATGCACAGGATCACAGAGCGCTCAATTAAGTGTTCGAACTGGTTGAGTAGTCGAACTCTGTGTAAGCGTGGTGCTTATACATTGTTTTGCCTGTGGATGCACCCTGCATTCCGGGTGTGGTAGATTTACTTGGGGTGACAACCTTGTAGATCCTCTGTATTCCACATCCCGTTTGTAAGACTAGCAGGACCTAAGTCGCTATGAAGAAGTATATTTACTATGTTTCTCCATAGAGATGTTCACTTGTATAAGTATAGAGTTAATCTTTTGCTATTGCTAGTATATACAATGACATGTTATGCTTTGACTTCTAATTAAGAATAACTTAGGAATTTATCTCACTTGTATTCTAATTAGACTAGCTATTGCTATATTGGAGTCTCTCTGAGTGTTATGCTTATCATATACATCCATTACTATTATTTGACTTACCCCTGTTTAGCGTATGTGTTTAGTTTATTGATTCATCATAAGTATAAGTTATCAATCTCTTTCATGGCACCTTCCTCCCAGTGGTAAAATATAAATAACGATACCTGAAATACTCTCGGTGAAAGGCTACAATGGTATATCTGTGCGCTTGCAGAATTCCTATTTTCTAATTCACACTAACAAATACCAACACTTATCCCCACGGGAGATTCGGAGGAGCAACTCTAGTAAAAGCAAGGAGGCTTGGAGAGGTGTTTGGTGATCCACCGGCTTCACTCTAGCACCAGAGTCATAGGGGCTGAGCTAGTGTGCTCACGTGGCTAGCGAAGAGGTGATCTAATAGGATCCGCCTCAACGAGGATTAAGTTGCCAGAATCAACCGAACCTCAAGATAAATCATTGTCACTTGACCTCGTTAGTTTGCATCCTATTACATTTGCAATTACATTTCTTACTTTGTGCTTGTGTAGTTGTAACTCTTTAGTGAGTAGTTTAGCTTTTTGATAGTTTTAATGTAGCTCACTAGTTGTAGTTGCTAGCCTATAGTAGCTTCGTTGGTTTAGTTGTGGTGATTAAACTCGCTACTAGAATTGTGTAGGAGGGCTTGCATTGAAGTGAATAGGCTAGGCAAGTAGAGGCTATTAGGATTACCTTTTGTACTAATCAACTTGCCTAATGTTGTTGTCTTTGTATAAACTTTTAATAGACTATTAATCCCCTCTACCCACCAAGTTTTAGTTCCTATTCTCCAAACGACCTTCTAGATTTGTTTTTAATATCATTGTTTGTTTGTATTTTCTACTTTTGTAGTGTTGCTTCTTCTATAGAACTCTATGCCAGTTTCTCCTACACCCAAAAGAAATCCACATGTTTCTAGCTTACGTATTTAGGATTTTATTTAGTAGTTATCTAAACTTTCACTTTTGATGTAGACTATTATACTATTAAAACTGAGGACAATTATTTTTACTAGATGAGTTTTGTTTATTGTTGGTGTTACTACTGAACATGAGAGGCGAGGAGAGAGAGAGGAATGAATGAGGAGCCAAAAGGTCATCTCTACCTTGCCCTTCCTTCTTTTTTATAGGGGAGGTGAGAGGTGGATGTTTTCATTCCTCCCCCTGATGGGCTTGCAATTACAAATGGGTCCCTACAGATTATAATCGGGCCCTACAAATTATAACCGGACCCTAAAACTCACAAAAAAGCCCTTGGGCTTTGGTAATTGAGCCTTGCTACACATCAATGGGGGTCCCTAACATATGCCACACCCATTGCACAAATATTTTCCTTCATGCGAGTAGTCTTACTCTGTTAGTAGTTGATGAATCCATAAATCATGACACTGTGTAAGGATCCCAACTAAGCCTAGAGGGGGGTGAATAGGCCTATTAAAACAAAAACTCAAACTTTCTATTAGAAGCCTACGCGGTACTGCCACTCTGCGTGCGGCACTGCCGCTCCACCTGACAAGCTCGAGATCACACAAAATCTACCCAAAGAAATTTAGATCGAGTAATTTACTAAGCTTCCTGGGGTAGTGTAGAGCCTATTCAACCACTTGAATGGAGTTGCAAGATCACGCACGAGTAGATCAGGACCAAACCCTAGAATCACCAACAAACAAGAGTAGAGCAATACAAATAGCAAGAACACAAGAGACAAATGATTTATCCCATGGTTCAGCTCGCCACAAAGGCTTACCTACCTCCACGTTGTTAAGAAAGCCACAAAGGCTTCGGTTTCGCAAACCCTATCCTCGTTCTCAAGTCAAGAGAGCATGTCTCTTGAGATGAGGGGTTCTTACTAGAGTTGAGGGTTTTTACAAACGTCCCGGAGCTGCCACACAAGTTGGAAGCTTCGACGGGCGACGCCTAGCAGGCTAGGAGCCTTGCTCCAAGAGTAACAAACACAATCCACCAGCTTGAATGCGGACCAAGTGACGGTCACTTTAGGTCATGGCAGTGCCGCTTCGCGGCAGTGCCGCAGGGTGAGCGGCAATGTCGCTCAAGCCAGGCAGCCAAAGGTGAAAGATTGAAACGCTTGCTGCCATGGCTAAGGGTTTGAGTATATTTTGGTGGAATATTTGAGCACTTGGTTGCACATTGAAGCTTGTGCATTGTATCCCCCTTTATAGTATGATTTTCCTAAACTCAATTTCGAAATATAAAAGAATTTAAATGCCTTTGAGTCCATTACCGTGTCCTTTTGTAATTGGGGGCTCCACCATCGCATGTATTATCCTCCTTTTTATTTTACCTGCTTGTCATCTCTATAAATCTCATTAGTCCTCTAATTGCATGGTCATTATCACCAAAATCCACAATTAGGGCTTGATTGCACATACACACTGATCTAGCAAGACATCACACAAAGCATATAAATTTGAATATAGAACTTCAATGCAAGTAGTCAAATGAAATTCACATCACACATGCATAAACATCCAAGCATTCATGGGCTTGTGTAAGGATCTATGGATGGCTAGAGGGGATTAATAGTCTATTAAAAGTTTATACAAAGACAACAACATTAGGCAAGTTGATTAGTACAAAAGGTAATCCTAATAGCCTCTACTTGCCTAGCCTATTCACTTCAATGCAAGCCCTCCTACACAATTCTAGTAGCGAGTTTAATCACCACAACTAAACCAACGAAGCTACTATAGGCTAGCAACTACAACTAGTGAGCTACATTAAAACTATCAAAAAGCTAAACTACTCACTAAAGAGTTACAACTACACAAGCACAAAGTAAGAAATGTAATTGCAAATGTAATAGGATGCAAACTAACGAGGTCAAGTGACAATGATTTATCTTGAGGTTCGGTTGATTCTGGCAACTTAATCCTCGTTGAGGCGGATCCTATTAGATCACCTCTTCGCTAGCCACGTGAGCACACTAGCTCAGCCCCTATGACTCTGGTGCTAGAGTGAAGCCGGTGGATCACCAAACACCTCTCCAAGCCTCCTTGCTTTTACTAGAGTTGCTCCTCCGAATCTCCCGTGGGGATAAGTGTTGGTATTTGTTAGTGTGAATTAGAAAATAGGAATTCTGCAAGCGCACAGATATACCATTGTAGCCTTTCACCGAGAGTATTTCAGGTATCGTTATTTATATTTTACCACTGGGAGGAAGGTGCCATGAAAGAGATTGATAACTTATACTTATGATGAATCAATAAACTAAACACATACGCTAAACAGGGGTAAGTCAAATAATAGTAATGGATGTATATGATAAGCATAACACTCAGAGAGACTCCAATATAGCAATAGCTAGTCTAATTAGAATACAAGTGAGATAAATTCCTAAGTTATTCTTAATTAGAAGTCAAAGCATAACATGTCATTGTATATACTAGCAATAGCAAAAGATTAACTCTATACTTATACAAGTGAACATCTCTATGGAGAAACATAGTAAATATACTTCTTCATAGCGACTTAGGTCCTGCTAGTCTTACAAACGGGATGTGGAATACAGAGGATCTACAAGGTTGTCACCCCAAGTAAATCTACCACACCCGGAATGCAGGGTGCATCCACAGGCAAAACAATGTATAAGCACCACGCTTACACAGAGTTCGACTACTCAACCAGTTCGAACACTTAATTGAGCGCTCTGTGATCCTGTGCATAGATATAGTGATAACTCTAACTATACTAAGCATATACTCAATGTAAACTAATAATATAATAACTAAGAACATAATATAAATAAAGAATAATGTCATCAAGTAGATAAATATAAAGGATACAAGGGCTATACCATTCGGTGACTAGATCTGGAATCCGAGCAGCAGCTCGGCTCTACTTGATCTAACTAAACTAAACTATGGTACGAATATATGTTTGTGTGGAGCTTTTCTCTCTTGAGGTGGTTCTTGATTGATCTCTCAACAGATGAGATGAGATGCAATGAGAGATGCAATGTCTTCCCGGAGGGGGTATGGGGATCCTTTTATAGGGGTGATTGAGTAGGGGGCAATTAATCGCCACATCATCGATCCGAACCAATTCTTCCGCCCACCATTGGATCAAACCGACCTAAACAAACGGTGGAGATTCATCCTCAAAGTCGGTGGAAAACAACTAGCACTGGCAGGTGGGTCTAGGGGGTCGGCCGACCTACAGGTGGGGTCGGCCAACCCCACCTTGGCCCCCATCCACGTGGATCTCCTTCTCTGGCCCATGAAGGATGGTTTAGGGCCCAATAGAGTTGGTTTCATCGCGATTGGATCTGATTTCTTGTGATAGTATGGCCCACTTTAACTTGTTTTCTCCCTGCATTCACAAAATCCCCAAAACTTATGGAAATACTTAGTTTAAACCACTAGACCTATGTTGGTGATTGGTTTTAAGGATAAATATATGCCATATTAATAATTTATAGTTGACGTTAATGACTGTCAACAATAAGCACAAAGCCTCTCACAAAGCCAAGGACAGGAGCCCCCTGCACAATCTCCAAGTGGTGCTCAACGATCTCCACAAGCACCAAGCCGACTAGGTGACAACAGTCACCAAGAGTGACAAGAGCTCCTAAGCGAAAATGAATTCTCTAGTGTCACAAGATGCAAACTCTCTTTTGCAACGCATTAGATTTTCACCTATCTCACACAAATGCGATCATGAAGTTTGCAAGTGAGTGGGAGGTGTTTCTCAAGCACTAAAGTGTCTAGTTATTAGCCCAAGTGTCCAAGAGAGTGGCGATGGCCGGCCAAGGGGGCTATTTATAAGCCCACACACGCAACTAGCCGTTATGGAATTTTTGTAGCTTTTTCGAGGGCACCAGATAGCTACGATGCGGCACTAGAGCCAGCATTGAGATCCCCTACAGTGCTCCCAATGGCTAACTCCAAACTAGCTGTTGGAGTGTCAGTCACTCTGGTGACACCTCCGGTGAGTGCACCGGAGGGCTCCGGTGAATACAGCCGCTCGAGATGCAAGTTTACACCCTCTCTGGGTGTCACTGTATTTAAGTGCAATCAATCCCTAATGTGGGTTTTGGTGATAATGACCACATAATTAGAGGACTAATGAGATTTATCGAGTTGACAAGCAGGTGAGAAAACAATGAGGATGCTAAGTAAAATGGTGGAGCCCCCAATTACAAATGGTTGCGGTGATAGACTCAAAAGAGGTTTAAATTCTTTTTATATTTTGAAATTGAGTATAGGAACTGCCGTACTATCAAGGGGGATGCAATACACAAGCTTTAATGTGCAACCAAGTGCTCAACTCAAACCACCATTCTCAAATCCTCACATAAAGCAAAGCCAGCCAAAGCCTATCTCCTACCTTCTCCTACTGGCTTAAGCGAAAGTGCTGCATTTTATGCAGCACTGCTGCATCGCGGCACTACCGCGCAAAATGCGGCACTGTCGTGACTTAACGGTTAGTTGGGAGGAAGGGGGTATTTATACCCCTTCTTCCTCCTCCCAATGGATAGCTCGACCATTCACTTCCAACAACCAGTAGGCAAGCCTCTCTTTAGCCATTGAAGGCTCCCAACTGTTGGCGGTTACTAACGACATATTCCATACCGCCAACTTGTATGAAAAATGAAGAAAAACACATGTTTTACATGCATATGTCTTTGATATTCACCTAGTTCCACATGTATTGGAAGATTACTGTTTTGCAGGACTAAGTGTGGAATTAGTGCAAAACTCGGAAAAATGCGCAATCAATAAAGCATATTTGCGCGGCCCAAGTTGAAGAATGTGAAGAAGGCCAAATCCACGACGCGAACCAGGGCCAATAACCAACATAGAAGTGATCCAGACCCATCAGGGACCCCACCAGACAAAGTCGGTGGCAAGAGGCAGCAGCCAGGGTGCGGCCGATCCCCTGGTGCGGCCGCCCCCTGGTGGCGTGTCTCAGGCCCATCTTTCGCATGTCGATTCCTATGGCGGTGCTAAAGGCTACAATGGTATATCTGTGCGCTTGCAGAATTCCTATTTTCTAATTCACACTAACAAATACCAACACTTATCCCCACGGGAGATTCGGAGGAGCAACTCTAGTAAAAGCAAGGAGGCTTGGAGAGGTGTTTGGTGATCCACCGGCTTCACTCTAGCACCAGAGTCATAGGGGCTGAGCTAGTGTGCTCACGTGGCTAGCGAAGAGGTGATCTAATAGGATCCGCCTCAACGAGGATTAAGTTGCCAGAATCAACCGAACCTCAAGATAAATCATTGTCACTTGACCTCGTTAGTTTGCATCCTATTACATTTGCAATTACATTTCTTACTTTGTGCTTGTGTAGTTGTAACTCTTTAGTGAGTAGTTTAGCTTTTTGATAGTTTTAATGTAGCTCACTAGTTGTAGTTGCTAGCCTATAGTAGCTTCGTTGGTTTAGTTGTGGTGATTAAACTCGCTACTAGAATTGTGTAGGAGGGCTTGCATTGAAGTGAATAGGCTAGGCAAGTAGAGGCTATTAGGATTACCTTTTGTACTAATCAACTTGCCTAATGTTGTTGTCTTTGTATAAACTTTTAATAGACTATTAATCCCCTCTAGCCATCCATAGATCCTTACACAAGCCCATGAATGCTTGGATGTTTATGCATGTGTGATGTGAATTTCATTTGACTACTTGCATTGAAGTTCTATATTCAAATTTATATGCTTTGTGTGATGTCTTGCTAGATCAGTGTGTATGTGCAATCAAGCCCTAATTGTGGATTTTGGTGATAATGACCATGCAATTAGAGGACTAATGAGATTTATAGAGATGACAAGCAGGTAAAATAAAAAGGAGGATAATACATGCGATGGTGGAGCCCCCAATTACAAAAGGACACGGTAATGGACTCAAAGGCATTTAAATTCTTTTATATTTCGAAATTGAGTTTAGGAAAATCATACTATAAAGGGGGATACAATGCACAAGCTTCAATGTGCAACCAAGTGCTCAAATATTCCACCAAAATATACTCAAACCCTTAGCCATGGCAGCAAGCGTTTCAATCTTTCACCTTTGGCTGCCTGGCTTGAGCGACATTGCCGCTCACCCTGCGGCACTGCCGCGAAGCGGCACTGCCATGACCTAAAGTGACCGTCACTTGGTCCGCATTCAAGCTGGTGGATTGTGTTTGTTACTCTTGGAGCAAGGCTCCTAGCCTGCTAGGCGTCGCCCGTCGAAGCTTCCAACTTGTGTGGCAGCTCCGGGACGTTTGTAAAAAACCCTCAACTCTAGTAAGAACCCCTCATCTCAAGAGACATGCTCTCTTGACTTGAGAACGAGGATAGGGTTTGCGAAACCGAAGCCTTTGTGGCTTTCTTAACAACGTGGAGGTAGGTAAGCCTTTGTGGCGAGCTGAACCATGGGATAAATCATTTGTCTCTTGTGTTCTTGCTATTTGTATTGCTCTACTCTTGTTTGTTGGTGATTCTAGGGTTTGGTCCTGATCTACTCGTGCGTGATCTTGCAACTCCATTCAAGTGGTTGAATAGGCTCTACACTACCCCAGGAAGCTTAGTAAATTACTCGATCTAAATTTCTTTGGGTAGATTTTGTGTGATCTCGAGCTTGTCAGGTGGAGCGGCAGTGCCGCACGCAGAGTGGCAGTACCGCGTAGGCTTCTAATAGAAAGTTTGAGTTTTTGTTTTAATAGGCCTATTCACCCCCCTCTAGGCTTAGTTGGGATCCTTACACAGTGTCATGATTTATGGATTCATCAACTACTAACAGAGTAAGACTACTCGCATGAAGGAAAATATTTGTGCAATGGGTGTGGCATATGTTAGGGACCCCCATTGATGTGTAGCAAGGCTCAATTACCAAAGCCCAAGGGCTTTTTTTGTGAGTTTTAGGGTCCGGTTATAATTTGTAGGGCCCGATTATAATCTGTAGGGACCCATTTGTAATTGCAAGCCCATCAGGGGGAGGAATGAAAACATCCACCTCTCACCTCCCCTATAAAAAAGAAGGAAGGGCAAGGTAGAGATGACCTTTTGGCTCCTCATTCATTCCTCTCTCTCTCCTCGCCTCTCATGTTCAGTAGTAACACCAACAATAAACAAAACTCATCTAGTAAAAATAATTGTCCTCAGTTTTAATAGTATAATAGTCTACATCAAAAGTGAAAGTTTAGATAACTACTAAATAAAATCCTAAATACGTAAGCTAGAAACATGTGGATTTCTTTTGGGTGTAGGAGAAACTGGCATAGAGTTCTATAGAAGAAGCAACACTACAAAAGTAGAAAATACAAACAAACAATGATATTAAAAACAAATCTAGAAGGTCGTTTGGAGAATAGGAACTAAAACTTGGTGGGTAGATCTAGCTAGATTTCTATCCCTTCCCCTTCTTTCTTGCTCCCATATTACTCCACCTTGTATGATTTTGTATGATTCAGTTGTATGATTCGGTTAGGTTTGTGACACACCCCACCACCCAATTCTCATCCCTACTGAATAAGAGAGAGACATGTCACGGTTATTAAAACCAACTGCCGCCTGCTCGCACGAGAGAATTCGAGCATCCATGGCTTCTGTGTGTGTGCTGACGCCTGGCACTGCATCTTTTGCAAAACGCTCTCTATGTTCTTCAGAAATAACTCACACTTCAGTTCATCTACCCCGAGCTCCATCCACATTTGGATCTGTTTCATAAAAAACCTTATTGTAAATTTTATTCTTACACGAACAAGAGAAAATTCATAAATTGTCTCCAAATTGCATAAAACCCATCGCTGTAGATTTTGCAGAGAACACCCTCTACCTGGCCCGAACCCTAATTTCTTTCCTCATTCGCCATTCTACTTTCTCTGTCTTCTCCCCACCACCGTTGCCACACCCCCTCGCCCACCGAGCTGATGTGGCCTTCTTTGACCTCGATGGCAACAGATCTGGCCGACCTACACCAACTATACCCTGACATGAAGCCTCCCATAGTATGCATGTGCTACTCTTGGAGCGGTTGGACAGGCAGCGGCACGGGGGCGAGGGAATGGTTGTGGAGTCTGGCACGGGGGCATGATATAGGCGAGATACCAATGGAGGGCAAAAGCTTGAAAACTTTCCTCTGATGTGAGGCAAAGATGAGCAAGGAGTGGTGGCGAGGCTCAGACTATCCCCATCGGGAGCACATCGGGAGCACCTTGAGGGTGTCGCCACCGCAAAAGCTGGGGATGAGGAGGGTGGCGAGTGTTGGTATTTCTTAACATCATCACTATAAATGTAGCATTTCAACCATTCATAGATAATAATGCTAACAAATACACTGATAGTTCAGGCTCTATTCAATCCACAAGCGCACAGATCTATCATTGTAGCATTTCACCCAGAGTATTCAGGATATCGTTATTTATATTTTCCCATGGGAAGGCAATAGCTAATCATGGATATTGGATAGCTCAATGTTAATAATATAACATAATAATCAATTGTTCATCAGGGGTAAGTAAAGCATTGATAATTTGAAGGATAGTGAAGTTCACACAGGCATATATGAGCATCTCTATCAAAGGTAAAAGAAGACAGTTAAATAAAAGAATAAAGAATAAAAGAAGAATCCTAACTAGAACAATCTATTATAGTTATTGTCAAGAATTCTAGTAAGTCATACAATTAATATAAACATGGTTAGATTCACATCTAGATGGATCGGGAGAATGCCTAAGGTCTGGTCTGCCAGCTCCCCGCATCGCTTTAGACTCCTACACCGTACCCGAACGTGAGGGAATACAAGGGACGAACAGGGCTGTCACCACCTGCCGCCTACCCCACTACCGTGGAGTACGAAGTGCAATTACCCGTTCCCTTGTATCCAAGTACCACACTTGCATACATGAAAACCACATATGCTCCCCCAGGTCCCCGACTTTACAGATCGACAGGTAAAGAACATATGCAAATCCGAAGACTTGATAAACGACCATCTAGACATTAGTCTAAACATGATCATACTAATTATATGTTTAATTAAGATCAAAGTTCTAATCATCATGATCAAGATACTCAAACTAAGAACTAGTTCTAATACGAAGAACATGAATGAAGAACTAGGCTCTAATTCAAGAACAATACTATAAATATAAGTAGAGAATAAGAATAAGATGGAACTAGAACTAGATTTATTCATACCAAGATCAGCCAAGATGTTCTTCTCCTCCTTACAACTTGAAGCTCTGCTCTAGATCTAAACTAGAACTAAAATGATAAACTAAAACTAGAGAGCTCTGGAGTTGTATTGCCTGAATGTGTAAAACTTAATTACAGAGGAGAGCGGGGCTGCTTTTTATAGTGCCTAAAGGACGGTTCGTGGACGTATAATCTTGGTAACCCATGGCACCATCATTAGCACCGCTATAAGAACCGCCATGCGAAGGATGGGCCCGAGACACGTCACTAGGGGGGCGGCCGCACCAGGGGGTCGGCCGCACCCTAACTGCCGCCTCCCGCCACCTACTTTGTCTAGTGGGCTTCCTGATGGGTCTGGATCACTTCTATGTTGGGTATTGGCCCTGGTTCGCGTCGTAGATTTGACCTTCTTCACATTCTCCAACTTGGGCCGCGCGAATACGCTTTGTTGATTGCTCATTTTCCCGAGTTTTACACTAATTCCACACTTAAGTCCTGTAAAACAGTAATCTTCCAATACATGTGGAACTAGGTAAATATTAAAGACATGTGCATGTAAAATATGTATTTTTCTCCATTTTTAATACAAGTCGGCGGTATAATAGGTCATTAATAACCGCCAACAGCGAGGTGAAAGAAGAGGTGGCACAGAACCTCAGAAGTCAAGGACGACAAGGTTGGCAAGGCAAAAAAACAGAGACAATGATGGCGAGGCAGAAGTCAGCGACACGGGGGTGAGAAGAGGACGATGAGGGTGGTGAGGCAAAAAAATAGGAACGATGAGGGTGGCAAAGCGGAAGTCAGTGACACTAGGGGAGAAGCATGTTCTATTTGTTTTTAATACAACAAAAGGAACCTAGTCTTTGTTTGATTTTGAAATGGGGTGTGGTCGTGTGGAGTTCACCCAACAGCACACGTGGAACCTTATACACATGCCGGTGGACTGTGGTACCCATGCAAAAGGTATAAGTGTTCTGCGAGGGCGGCTGTTCGTGACCCAAACTTCTCGCTCTAGGACACGAGTGTGTCTAACTCACGGGGTCAACATTAAGCTGAGCTAAGTTGTTACCCTTAGGTGGTGTTTGGATTGTGGGAAAAGGACAGCAGGAACGACAAATGATTGACAATGGATAGCTTAACCCTTGTTTGGATATATGGAATTGGATATGAACTGGTTATAGCTTAGGGATAAGATGAGCTCATATCCCACCGATCCATACCCAGTGGGAGGTTTGGGTTATGGCTGGGAAATGAGAAGGAGACCAATCGACAAGGAGCCACACCTCTGAGCTCCACAGGCGGGGAGCTAATCGATGAGTCCTGAAGCTGGTTATACAATGAGGCCGAGATGCGCATGCGCCAATGTCAAGGCATCAAAAGGGAGCACAAGGCATCAATAGGAAGAATAGGCCTACCCAAGCTGTTATCGTCCCCACCCGCACCATCTCTACGCTGAACCATCATGCCGTTGTGGAGCCCACAGTCGCGCGATCCCAGAAGCAACTGCTTCTTTGCCATCCACCACAGCTCCTTACCAATTGTTGTTGACATCAACAAACTCCCCCTTCTACCACTCCCATCTATTGGTCTACACCATGCTTGAGGAAGCTAAGGAGTATGTGAGGTGAACTACGCCACCCTGCCACCAGATATGCTCCTTCACTTATCTAGGTTTGCGCTGGTGATGAGCACCACATTACCATGGTGTCGCTACATGCGTGCCAATAAATGAATCTAGCATGGCATCATAAGGGTGGACTGGATCTGATAGGCAACAACACTACGAGAGTTGTGCATGTGTGCGTAGAGCTAGGCGAAAGAAGACAACTATCATGGGTTCTTAACCACGGCTAGTGATTAATGGTCTGTGTGGGACTTCGGTGGTTAACCCTCAAGACACAGAAGGGTTTATCCTGGTTCAGGCATCGAGCCCTACGTCTAGCAGAGAAGTGTTTCATGTTAGAGTACTTGAGAAAGTTTACAATAGGGGTTAGGAGAGCGAGAGAACTCAATCGTTCTAGGGTTTGATTGATCTAAGATTAGATTAATCTAAGGTTTGACCCCTTCTATGAGATCCCTTGCCCGTCCTTATATCTCCGGAGGGCAAGGGGAGTACAAGAGTTGGGTTTTGTAGCTTGCTTGATTGCCAAGGAAGCGCTAGGGTTTCGCTATCCTAGTCTTCAAGCCATTGAGGGTGTTGCCGCTCCCTGCATGGTCATGGCCGACGATGTAGAAACCACCGATGGCAACTTTTGCAGATGGCAGAGGCAGGTTTGGTAGTTTGGGCCCCGCCATTCCACTCGTCCCTAGTTTGCACGTCCCCCGGCGTCCCTTGTATGCCAAGGGAGACAAGGTCCGGGGAGGCTGGCACGTGGGTCTGATGTGCCTGTCTCCTCCTCGAGCGAGAGGCTGGCGTGCACTCCTTGTTGTGTTCTGTCACGCCCCGAGCATGACTCCTCACCGAAATAGGTGGGCAACACCTTGCTAAGACAGAGGGAACAACACCCTACCAGAACTGACAACCCTGCGCCTGGTTAGATGTTAGACTCCTGCCACACGATAGAGACCTGTTGGGAGGTCTGAGGCACTTCACTGTGTCTACTGTCGAGCCTTGTTTGGTCGGACAGGTCCCCAGAATGACGGGAACCCAAATAGGCCTGGGTTCTAACCTTGTTCTTGAGCTAGCTTCCCTTGGGCGGAGCCCCTGAGCGGCGATGGCCCGAGCCCTAGGGGTTTTGGTTGGTATCCAGCAGGGACGAGCAAAAGGATCTATGGATGGCTAGAGGTGGGTGAATAGCCTAATTAAATTTTCTACAAGCTAGAAACACTAGGCAAAGATGTTAGTGATTGAGATGACCCTAATAACCACTACTTGCCTAGCCTATGCAATACAACTCAAGCCCCCTACACAATTCTAGTTGCAAGAACAATAAGTAAGCACTTCACACAAAAAAGCAACTAGAGGCTCTACTAAACAACTAGGTTACACTACTAAGCAAGAGAGCTAGCCACAACAACAACTAGAGCTAGAGCTACCAAGCAACAACACAACCACAATATATACGAATTGAAATTGCAAGTGTTTAGAATGCAAACTAATGGGGCAAGTGACACAATGAATTTTCCCCTGAGGTTCGGTTGCTTGCCGGCAACCTACGTCCCCGTTGAGGTGGATCCCAAGTTCACCGCTTCACTTAGAATGCCGGAAGAACACTAGGGACCTCTCCAAACCTTGATTGCTTCACTATAGTTGCTCTTGGCGACCCGTGGGAAAATATAAATAACGATATCCTGAATACTCTGGGTGAAATGCTACAATGATAGATCTGTGCGCTTGTGGATTGAATAGAGCCTGAACTATCAGTGTATTTGTTAGCATTATTATCTATGAATGGTTGAAATGCTACATTTATAGTGATGATGTTAAGAAATACCAACACTCGCCACCCTCCTCATCCCCAGCTTTTGCGGTGGCGACACCCTCAAGGTGCTCCCGATGTGCTCCCGATGGGGATAGTCTGAGCCTCGCCACCACTCCTTGCTCATCTTTGCCTCACATCAGAGGAAAGTTTTCAAGCTTTTGCCCTCCATTGGTATCTCGCCTATATCATGCCCCCGTGCCAGACTCCACAACCATTCCCTCGCCCCCGTGCCGCTGCCTGTCCAACCGCTCCAAGAGTAGCACATGCATACTATGGGAGGCTTCATGTCAGGGTATAGTTGGTGTAGGTCGGCCAGATCTGTTGCCATCGAGGTCAAAGAAGGCCACATCAGCTCGGTGGGCGAGGGGGTGTGGCAACGGTGGTGGGGAGAAGACAGAGAAAGTAGAATGGCGAATGAGGAAAGAAATTAGGGTTCGGGCCAGGTAGAGGGTGTTCTCTGCAAAATCTACAGCGATGGGTTTTATGCAATTTGGAGACAATTTATGAATTTTCTCTTGTTCGTGTAAGAATAAAATTTACAATAAGGTTTTTTATGAAACAGATCCAAATGTGGATGGAGCTCGGGGTAGATGAACTGAAGTGTGAGTTATTTCTGAAGAACATAGAGAGCGTTTTGCAAAAGATGCAGTGCCAGGCGTCAGCACACACACAGAAGCCATGGATGCTCGAATTCTCTCGTGCGAGCAGGCGGCAGTTGGTTTTAATAACCGTGACATGTCTCTCTCTTATTCAGTAGGGATGAGAATTGGGTGGTGGGGTGTGTCACAAACCTACCGAATCATACAACTGAATCATACAAAATCATACAAGGTGGAGTAATATGGGAGCAAGAAAGAAGGGGAAGGGATAGAAATCTAGCTAGATCTACCCACCAAGTTTTAGTTCCTATTCTCCAAACGACCTTCTAGATTTGTTTTTAATATCATTGTTTGTTTGTATTTTCTACTTTTGTAGTGTTGCTTCTTCTATAGAACTCTATGCCAGTTTCTCCTACACCCAAAAGAAATCCACATGTTTCTAGCTTACGTATTTAGGATTTTATTTAGTAGTTATCTAAACTTTCACTTTTGATGTAGACTATTATACTATTAAAACTGAGGACAATTATTTTTACTAGATGAGTTTTGTTTATTGTTGGTGTTACTACTGAACATGAGAGGCGAGGAGAGAGAGAGGAATGAATGAGGAGCCAAAAGGTCATCTCTACCTTGCCCTTCCTTCTTTTTTATAGGGGAGGTGAGAGGTGGATGTTTTCATTCCTCCCCCTGATGGGCTTGCAATTACAAATGGGTCCCTACAGATTATAATCGGGCCCTACAAATTATAACCGGACCCTAAAACTCACAAAAAAGCCCTTGGGCTTTGGTAATTGAGCCTTGCTACACATCAATGGGGGTCCCTAACATATGCCACACCCATTGCACAAATATTTTCCTTCATGCGAGTAGTCTTACTCTGTTAGTAGTTGATGAATCCATAAATCATGACACTGTGTAAGGATCCCAACTAAGCCTAGAGGGGGGTGAATAGGCCTATTAAAACAAAAACTCAAACTTTCTATTAGAAGCCTACGCGGTACTGCCACTCTGCGTGCGGCACTGCCGCTCCACCTGACAAGCTCGAGATCACACAAAATCTACCCAAAGAAATTTAGATCGAGTAATTTACTAAGCTTCCTGGGGTAGTGTAGAGCCTATTCAACCACTTGAATGGAGTTGCAAGATCACGCACGAGTAGATCAGGACCAAACCCTAGAATCACCAACAAACAAGAGTAGAGCAATACAAATAGCAAGAACACAAGAGACAAATGATTTATCCCATGGTTCAGCTCGCCACAAAGGCTTACCTACCTCCACGTTGTTAAGAAAGCCACAAAGGCTTCGGTTTCGCAAACCCTATCCTCGTTCTCAAGTCAAGAGAGCATGTCTCTTGAGATGAGGGGTTCTTACTAGAGTTGAGGGTTTTTTACAAACGTCCCGGAGCTGCCACACAAGTTGGAAGCTTCGACGGGCGACGCCTAGCAGGCTAGGAGCCTTGCTCCAAGAGTAACAAACACAATCCACCAGCTTGAATGCGGACCAAGTGACGGTCACTTTAGGTCATGGCAGTGCCGCTTCGCGGCAGTGCCGCAGGGTGAGCGGCAATGTCGCTCAAGCCAGGCAGCCAAAGGTGAAAGATTGAAACGCTTGCTGCCATGGCTAAGGGTTTGAGTATATTTTGGTGGAATATTTGAGCACTTGGTTGCACATTGAAGCTTGTGCATTGTATCCCCCTTTATAGTATGATTTTCCTAAACTCAATTTCGAAATATAAAAGAATTTAAATGCCTTTGAGTCCATTACCGTGTCCTTTTGTAATTGGGGGCTCCACCATCGCATGTATTATCCTCCTTTTTATTTTACCTGCTTGTCATCTCTATAAATCTCATTAGTCCTCTAATTGCATGGTCATTATCACCAAAATCCACAATTAGGGCTTGATTGCACATACACACTGATCTAGCAAGACATCACACAAAGCATATAAATTTGAATATAGAACTTCAATGCAAGTAGTCAAATGAAATTCACATCACACATGCATAAACATCCAAGCATTCATGGGCTTGTGTAAGGATCTATGGATGGCTAGAGGGGATTAATAGTCTATTAAAAGTTTATACAAAGACAACAACATTAGGCAAGTTGATTAGTACAAAAGGTAATCCTAATAGCCTCTACTTGCCTAGCCTATTCACTTCAATGCAAGCCCTCCTACACAATTCTAGTAGCGAGTTTAATCACCACAACTAAACCAACGAAGCTACTATAGGCTAGCAACTACAACTAGTGAGCTACATTAAAACTATCAAAAAGCTAAACTACTCACTAAAGAGTTACAACTACACAAGCACAAAGTAAGAAATGTAATTGCAAATGTAATAGGATGCAAACTAACGAGGTCAAGTGACAATGATTTATCTTGAGGTTCGGTTGATTCTGGCAACTTAATCCTCGTTGAGGCGGATCCTATTAGATCACCTCTTCGCTAGCCACGTGAGCACACTAGCTCAGCCCCTATGACTCTGGTGCTAGAGTGAAGCCGGTGGATCACCAAACACCTCTCCAAGCCTCCTTGCTTTTACTAGAGTTGCTCCTCCGAATCTCCCGTGGGGATAAGTGTTGGTATTTGTTAGTGTGAATTAGAAAATAGGAATTCTGCAAGCGCACAGATATACCATTGTAGCCTTTCACCGAGAGTATTTCAGGTATCGTTATTTATATTTTACCACTGGGAGGAAGGTGCCATGAAAGAGATTGATAACTTATACTTATGATGAATCAATAAACTAAACACATACGCTAAACAGGGGTAAGTCAAATAATAGTAATGGATGTATATGATAAGCATAACACTCAGAGAGACTCCAATATAGCAATAGCTAGTCTAATTAGAATACAAGTGAGATAAATTCCTAAGTTATTCTTAATTAGAAGTCAAAGCATAACATGTCATTGTATATACTAGCAATAGCAAAAGATTAACTCTATACTTATACAAGTGAACATCTCTATGGAGAAACATAGTAAATATACTTCTTCATAGCGACTTAGGTCCTGCTAGTCTTACAAACGGGATGTGGAATACAGAGGATCTACAAGGTTGTCACCCCAAGTAAATCTACCACACCCGGAATGCAGGGTGCATCCACAGGCAAAACAATGTATAAGCACCACGCTTACACAGAGTTCGACTACTCAACCAGTTCGAACACTTAATTGAGCGCTCTGTGATCCTGTGCATAGATATAGTGATAACTCTAACTATACTAAGCATATACTCAATGTAAACATATATTCGTACC